>CAJDYZ010003297.1:36873-52476 GCA_903986555.1 Heterotrigona itama
TGCACTACCAGCGGGCAGTATCGGTATTTTTTCCTCCTTTCGTATCAGTAATGGTAATCAGGATTTACTATCGCGCGACCCGTTATTGCACCATCGGCTCGAGCAACTGCGACAAATGCTGTGAACGCGCGCCGACGCGCGGACCTCGAAGGCTGAGTTCACGAGAAGGGCGTTAACTGTGCACGAAATCCTGTGTTCACGGGGCTGATGAATCGGCCACTCTGCTTTTGCCGTAGAACGAAAGAGGCTTTGTTGTACCTTTTCTTCTCGAGAAGACAGTGACGACAGTGATTTGATGTCGATATTTCGCGAATTTTCATGCAAGGGTGCCTTTTTGAGTAAAATCTTTGAAACGAAACGCTTGACGTTTGATCTAATTTATTTATTATTTAAGCCAATTCCTCTCTAGGAAATTTTTGTGAAAATCGTGATAGCTTTGATAGATCGATAAATTCGTTTTCTTTCAGTTTCATTCAACTTATTTATTATGATGAGAACTATTTTATTTATACGATGGGAATTCTTTGGCACAGAAACGTTACGAGACATTTCGAGACAATTTTGATAGAAACCAGATGGAGCGATGAATTTCTTCTCAGGCTCGATTCGATTAATTTATTACAACAATTATTTTTTTACATATATTCATGGTATAATGATATACCGTTTTCACACTGGTAACATTTGAGTGGAAATCGTAAAACTTTTAACAGAAGTCCCTCTTCTAAATCAAAGATAATGTTCAATTTATTTATCCGGAGAAAATAGAAACTCTTTGACATAGGAGAACATGTAACGTGCCTTCGTTGATATTTCGTGAACTCGAATTCCCCGAAAATCATGGAACTTTTGACAAAAATCAGACGGCGACCGATCGTTCACTGTCACGACATACAATTCAATTCATTTATTCGTCGATATACGCGTGTGCATTGATACATACGTACGGTATAAAAATGACAGAGAACTCAGCCAAGAAATTGCACGTACGTTCGACCTCGCTGCACGAGGGGGTTAATTCAAGCAGCGGCAAACAGCCACCGGCAGATTCGAGCTCGGCGTTCGGCTCATCTCATACAGAACCGCGCCGGTAGCGGTCTCGGGTAAGGTTGGCGTGCTCGCGAATAATTTCGCCAGCCGGGGAACCGAGCAAAACGACCGGCGAACTGCAGCCTTCGCGAGTGTCGGCTGCAGACGCCGATAAAGATTCAATTTCTCGAATTGGCTGCCGCGCGAGCGAGCGCACGTATTACCAGCAGCCGGGGCCGGCACTCGGGGCGAAAACGTTGCCTCGGGAGCCGGTAATTGCTGGCCGACGCCTCGGTCGCGGCGTTTATTACGCTTCTCGCTAACAGAATAAAGAGGCTTCATTACGACTGTTACGCAAGCTATCATCCATCCCTGTGGCCGCGCTACGATAAGAGGTGTTAACGTCCGTTTAAAAGGCTCGCTGCCGATTGAAACGCACGTATCATCCTTGAGAGGTAGGATCGAGTATCCGACTCGAAGCTACCGACCGACCATCAAGCACGACCATGATCTTTGCCAGGGGAATTCATCCAAATGATACCAACGGTATTTTAACCTTCTTGCCACGCGGTATGTAAACGCCCTCATTTCTACCAAAGTCAAAAATAAATATAGAATTATATTGAGTGACTGAAATCGCCGGTAGATCTAAGCATCAGACGTTGGCTAACTATAGTCACCGTTAGTAACTCAATCGATTTTGAGCAGTCAAACATGCAGTGGGATAGATCTTGTTTGAGAAGAAGGGTGGAGAATGGCCGTTTTCTCACGAATTTATCGCGTGATGGGCGTCGAAATAGATGGTTTTTGAGAAAGCACGTTGAAAGGTTTCTTAAGAATGTTGATATTCGCGAGTGTACGCGTATAATAATGTATGTATGTGTTACATTTGTGCGCGAGATATTACCTGAAAACCCAGATACTTACCCAAGTACCGCCGCATTGCGCGCGTTTTTCCACGTTCCATCGTTATAATCTTTAATGACGCGTTTGACACGGATACGCGTAATTTAGCCGGGCGTACTCGCGTATATAGACTTTATCTATGGTGTAACAGAACCACGCCGGCTATGTATAGTCCGTCGATCAGCGGCGATTGCACGGTATTCTGGCCGCAAGACACGCCGGGCACGCGGAACACATTGCGAAAGTGTCGATGCCCGTGTGATCGCCGTTGCGACAAATACATACATGCACTCTCTCTCTTTTTCTCTCTCGTGCGTCGTTTTGCTTTAGCTCCTTCCTCTCCTTGCAGTGAAGGTCGAAGGTCGAAGGTCGATCATTGTTCATAGGGATTTCACCAATTCTCGAAATTAACTGTAGATTTCTGAAAATTGGCAAGCGGAATACGGATTTTACGCACTTTGTGGAAGATTACGTGTTGCAAACATGTAAACGTAAAATTTCCAAAACGGTAGATAAACGACAAATATATTTTTTTTAAATTCTATCTTCTTGGTGTTCGATGAAAATTTTAAAACGCATAAAATTTGCATGCTAACAGTGAGATTGTTCTGTGCGGGAGAAAATTGATCAATCATTAAATAGATTAAAGAATACTATATTTTATCAAATCTAGTAAATAATATATACGTTTTGCGTAAGTATTTTTGCAAATGTTCTTTTTCCATAGAAGGCCTTTTAGAAAGATATAAAGATAAATGAAGATTTTGTGAAGTAGCGAATATTGAAAATAGATGAGAATATAATAAAATATAAAAATAGACGAAAAAATAATAAAATAAAAAAATATATAAAATATATAGAAATACCTATGTCCGTATAAAGTGTATAAAGTATCCTTGACATCGAACAGAACGTTCATTATTTCAGTTTCAATCCTTAGAAAGTACACCTATTTAATGTCATGGACATTTCCAAAAGAGGTTTGTGAAATAGGTTTGAAAATTGCACTGGAAAAAATTATGGCGAAAGATGTTCGCTTGAAGAGGAACAATGGAAAATTGGATTCAATGCACGAGTTGACAAGAAAGGACTCACGTAGACTAGTGTTCTTCAATGATTATATATTTATATATTCATTAACTACTTTCAAGACGTTTTGCCTTAAGTTTTTTTTATTCAATTCTTTTTTTCTTTTCTAACATCATATACCAAAGTTTATTTGATTTGAATAGAATGAATGTTGGTTACTTTGTCCCTTTATGTTATACTCGTTATATATATACATCATCTGAGATACTTTGAATCTGTACGTAAATGTAATGAAAAATTCAAATTATTTCGAATATGATTCAAAACTAAAAATTCTTAAAAGTGCTGAAAGATCTTGAACATTGATAGATTTTCAGTCTTGAAACTCTCGAGGATTACGATTGAATTTGACAGAAATTTTACAAGCTCTTTTATCTCACTTTAATTTCGCTTTGATCCAAATAGCATTAACATAAAATATCGAAATTTCGGAAAGTTCGAGTCGTCATAAATTATATAGATATACATTTATATATTCTTATTCGTTTTCGCTATCTTATTCTCAGAGTAGCCAACACACTAAACGTCGGTATCCAAAAATCATAAATAAATCATAAATTCATTTCCTATTCGCGAGGCTGAAAATCACGTTCGAAACGATACGCAAAGAAAACACACAATCCTACGAAACAACTGAGCAACAATATCGTCGGGATAAGCGAACGCAGCACTGAGGAGGAGAAAATCGACTTAACGATTCATTAGTTCATTGGCTTTCTCCTCTTGGCTGAGAGTATTCATAGGAAAGTCGCTTGAGCAATTTAGAAACCAGTCCGTCTGGTCGTTCTGTTTCTAACAGTAGTGAAATTTATGGACGCCGGTTCGCAGCCGGCGAAAAAGCTTCGCTTCGTTCAAACGTCGGCTGCCAATGCTTTTCTTTCTTTTCCTTTCATTTTCTTTTCTTTTCTTTTCTTTTCTTTTCTTTTCGTTTGTTTGCTCGCCACTTCAGAGGGGAATCGGCGAACCCCTACGAGACTGAGAGTTTACGATTTATCGTGTGCAACGTGATTATTAGTACGCTAATGCCAGAGTTACGACATTATCGCTCTGGGGAAACACTCGATTACGCTCGAATTTGTTCGCCGAATCTTCCGATAAGCCGATTCGTCTGAGTTAGATCAACCGGGATACTCGATACCTGATACGAGGATCAATCTTCGTAAAATATGAGTCGTAAAAGATACTAAGCGCACTTGAGGGACTGCGTACCCTCTCGCGTATTAAAAATTTCATGGCACTAGATGATGATATTCCAACGTGTTATTACCACAAAATAAATATCGAATGGCCATCATCAGCGTAGACATAACCAAATTATCGCGGGGCAGGCTTATTACGGCGTTTCGCCATAAAATAAATCGCTGAGATCGTCGAACAATTTCACACTTTTACTGGCAAACTTTTCTTTTCTTTTTCTCTCTCTTTCTTTTGTTTTCGTTTCGCATCTCGCGTCTCGTCTCCTCCACTTCCTTTCTCGTTTTATGCTCTTTGATTCGAGTTTTTTTTTTTTTTCTTTTTTCGTTTTATTTCACGCGCAACAGGAAACGCCACGACTCCACCGTCACTCGTGCCTCGAGGAGCCATTACAATATAAAAACGCAAAAGAGTCGATGCTCTTGATACTTAAGAGCATTTGATGTTCTTGTTTTTAATGTATGCACGCTAGAGGATCCTCAGAAATTTTCAAAGCTTTTCTTCAAGATTTTTTTATTACTCTTCTGCTCTAGGAAATTTTTCTCCAGAAAGATACTTTATGTATCAATTCATCAAAATGTAATGATCCATCAACTGGATGCAAATATCTATTTATAATCCTTGCGTTATTTTGTGAAATGTCGTTTATCCGAAGTTTAAGTTTGACGATTCAATGTCAGTTTAGTAAATTTTATCTCGTCGTCAATTACTCGATATCGAAGAACAGGAAATTTGCTATAAACCACATTCTATTAGCAAGAAAATTTATTACGATCACCATGGATAATCAGAATATTCGTTTGATTTTCCGATATGCATAGAAGTGTCATAAACGGTACTATGAATTTAAATTTATTCTTTTGGACTTTCATGAATATAAATATCTGTTATGAATCTGTTATTTATCTTTTTAGATTTATCCTGAAAATTTGAACGTAAAATATTCAGAAATGAACAGTAATAATTTTATTGTAAGAATTTTTCGATTTTAGAATTGGTAACTTTCATAAGTCTAAAATAGTGAAACTAGTAAGTCATTTGAGAAACAATCGTCGTATTGAAATTGTTTTATTAAATACATAATATTGTAAAGAAACCGAAATAAAATTTCATCTAAAAAAAAAAAAAAAAAGAAAATGTAATTTCAGAAATCACGAGACTGCAGATTTTTACACATTTATGAAAAATTTCAAAATACAGCATGTATGAACATATAAAATGGAGTACAAATTCTTATATAGATCTGCAATTGGTCAATTTTTCTTGACAATGAATTATTGCTAAGAACCAAAAGAAAAAAACTTCCTGAAAACTACACGTACGAATATTTCGGATTTTTTCTTTCCTTTGACTTGAAAATTTTATTCAAAACACATCGGTGAACAGAACCTGAACACAAGATAAAGAAACATTTTCTTCACAGTGCGTATTTTATGCACTCTTCGTCGATAAAATCGATCAGATTATTCTCGAAATTTCGAAAGGCAATTCCGCAGAATCATATAAATAAAAAGATAGGAAGAATACCAAAATGAAGAGGAGAAGAACGGAACAAATCCACGGGAGAAAGGTTTCGCATCAAACGATCGAGCGTGCGTGCACGATCGGCGTCGATCCCAGTTTAATATTACTACGGCATTGTTCGATGAATTCTTTTTCCCCCCCTTTCTTTCTTTCTTTCTTTCTTTCTTCCTTTCTCCCATTTTTTTTTCAACCGTCCAACAGAGATAATTCGAGGCATACCAGGTTTATGAGTGTATCGCGAGACAGCGAAGGAATGCCTCTAAATACCGGTTACATGCCGGCCAATGCTTCCACGCGGCAAACTATTATTTCTGCTTGCGCACCGGTGGATGCAGGATTTGCCGTGCGCTGTTCATTTGTATCTGTTGCAACAATTGCGCGCGTGTATACGGGAGGGTGATTTATGCGATTGTAACAATCCGTATCTTTTTTTGTTTCTTCCTGTTTGGTAATTATTTAGAGAAAGGGATCCACCTCCGATTTTTCGACACATCGTCAAGGTCATCTGACCAACCTGATAGCTAGTGTGGATGGAGGTTTTCGTTGGAGGTCGTCGTTTATCAAATTTATAACAAAGAAGTATTTACTCAGTATGTATACACCAATTATTATTATACTCTAATAATTATACTGTACACTATATACTAATTTTTGTTAATTTTTTCTCGCTATGGAAACTGTGAAGGAAACGCGTGAACAAAGAAAGATTTTCAATCTTCGATTTCAATGTTCTTATGTTTAATAAAATCTTCTCAATTTTAATATTTAGATTTCCGAGAGTAAAAATATTCTTACTTTCCCATCTGCTACATAGTGTGAAAAAAGGCAATTGAAATAGAGACTTTACACTTCAAATGAGACCAAATAAAATTGGTGAATTTTCTTTCACGAAGTCGTTCTCGCGTGCTCGGTATATTTAAAGACGAATATATTGTTGATTCAGTATTAAACTCTCAGACTTTTTGGTAATTCTAATGAACGTTAATGAACGCTGAAATAATTGATAATTTTAATGAACACGGTAGCGTATATAATCACTTAAACAATTTGGAAGTGGCGAATGGCGAAAATTCTAATTCCAATTTTATGAAACTAGACAAAGATAATATTTCTCAAGTTATTCCAAAATTATATAAAAAATTAAAAGCATAAATTACTCCACAATTAATTGAAAGATATTGGAACCACTACAATTAATTTTCAGTCTCATTAAATTATTCCTGATCTGCATTTAATGTTGTTAGAAAAATTACAAAACATGCTTTCGTAAGCAGTGGAATGTTATCGAATGAAACATTGAGAAAGGACGCTTGTCTTTCTCAATGATAAAACAAAATTTAAATTCTATTCAAACACATGATCGAGCTGCAAAAGAAAAAAATCCTCATACATCAATTCCTTTTGGATTCGCGTATTTTTATATTGCTTGTATCATTAAAGCTCATTATTACCACTGTGCACGTTACTTTCGTAATGCAGTGAACTATTTATAAAGATAAATTTTGTTTAATGCAACATTATCTCGCTTTCACAAAAATATTCCCAGAAACGTAGGCGTGCCACTATAGTTCTCCGATCCCTTGCATGACCCTAACAGTAAGTCCATTTGCAATAGAATCAAAGCTTTTATCACTGAACAATCCAAGTGTGGCCCAGTTTCAGGGTTCAACCAAGGAGCCTCGGGGCTCGTTACTCGCTCGTAAAAGCGTAATCGGACGTTCGTTCGTCGTCGAGCATCCGTCGAACGCACGGAAATGACAGAATAACTGTACAAAGTCGAGTTCCTTCGCGGTCGCGAGTTCGTGTCGCCTGTGAAAAATCCGGCTGCCAACCATGGAACGAAACGACCATCGACCGATCTTGCGCGATCTTTCGAGGAAAGGGTGATTAAAATTCTTGCCTGCCCGAGATGCCAATTACCGGGCCAACTGGAAGACAATTATTGTACGAATAACCGATACAGTGGAACCCCATTTTATCCGAGTTACGTGTATTCACAATGGAACTCCATTTACCTGTTTGATCTCGTCAGGTAACAAGCAATTCGTATAATTACGTAGGATTTACGTATGTACATATAAGTGTAATAGGAGTTTATCGAGCAATTTTTGATTACTCAGAATAGATAAATTATAAATAGATTAATAATAGACAAATGGATTAATTATATAGAATAAATAAATATATATACATATACGTATTTATAAAAAGCTGCTAGTAATATCAATGTTTTTCAATCTTTCGATTACCATAAATCCTCTTTAAGTAATTTTTAAGTAATTTTGAAGGCGCGACGTACTTTCAAATAATATATCACACGCTAATTGTATAATATATTTTATTTGGTTGGATATTATCTAAAATAAATATTTTATAATTAGTCGGAATATATCATTATTTAAAAGCGTTATTTTTTTTTTTTTTTATCTTTATGAGAATTTCCCCTGTGTTAAGAAACGCTGCAGCATATTTTATTTACGGTTTCTTTATTCAAATAATGAAACTTCACGTTGGGATAAGTGGATTAAAAATCGATGCAGATTAACAATTTTTTATTCGCTAACTTGCCAGAAACATTTGATATTTAAATAGGCATATATCTTTCTGTAAATTTGTAAGATTAAGTAAGTGTCAAGTCAACATAATGATTAACATTTAATCATTCACCAAGTATTACAAGAATTGTATTTAAATTGTATTAAAATATCGGTTTATTTTAACTAGATTTATTATATACCGAATTAATAAATTGAACTGCATTTAAATATCTTATTTACTCCGAATCTACTTAGATATTTTTGTTTATTACGTTCGTGTTTTCAAATTTCTCGCAGGTGCAGAAAAATCCATGATCCGATGATTAGTAATTAAGAAACAAATATAATGGTGTTCAGATCGATTTACGTCAGAAACAGTAATTATAAAAAGAAAAATACTGTCGAATCTATTTAATAGAGTTTGAAGATAGGCATTCTGAAAAGGCCCGACATTATTACGGCACACACGCGGATAATCGCACGAATTTAATCAAAGTAATCACATGTTTGCAAGATATACGATAAAACAACGACGAAGAAAATCGTTGAAAGCAAGAAGGTTTCTATTAAATAAATCGGGGAAAACTATTCCCGATCATGCGCATGTACGTACGTACACTGCCGCTCAAAAGTATGTGGACACTTAATATTTTTACAAAATCTATATTATATAATGTACAAATATATTCTTATTTAAAGTTAAACGACGTTTATTGCTAAATTCCTCCACAAATACGCATACATGCACACATGTAATGTACTAAACTGGTATTAAATGATTTATTCTGATATTGTATTTCAATATTAAATAAATAATAATCTAATTCTAGTATTAAACTGGAAAAATGAAATGAAAATCATGCAAATGTTGTCGAAAACATAGTACAAGAATTTTTCCGGTGATGCTACGACGAGAGATTTGTTGAAAATACCACGACTGTAAACAGTGGTGGATATATATAAATGAATAAAAGTTACATACGTACAATTATTTTTCGTCATTACAGATGATGAGATACTTAACAAACGATTGATAAAAAAATTCCTTCGAAACACGCGGTTCAAATTTATCGAAGAGATCTCGCATATGTCCTTCTGGTAGTTACAAAAATTTACAAAGTTACTCCGCTTTACAATGCTTTTTTTGGACTTCGTGCAAAAATCTTCAAACCGGACAAATAACGATCTACATCAGCGTGAAACTGGTAGTAAGAGTTCACTATAGATCGGCCAGATACCAGACATTTGTAGATATTAGTATCTTGTACAGAGGATCATTAATATTGATTAGAACTATAATTGGATAACTAGCTAGATTAGGTTATTAGCTTCGGCAGATTACAGTCGAAGCACTTTCAACAGATAGATTAACGATAGCTCATCTTTCATAACCTAGCATCTCGCGATTTAATATTTTACTATCTCTAATATCGTTCCTGAACTTTCTTCTTCTTTCTTCTTCAGTTAGATTCCGCACGTTTAATAACGTCTAATTCCCCCGTTACAGTTTGGTTAATTATATGCAAGCGTACATTTCACACCTCGTCTGTTTCCATTCGTTTCGGAAATCTTGCCTTAATGAACTCTACAGTTAGCCCCAGTAGTTAGAACTATACACCCTTTTAATAATCGTAGCAAGAATGTTATGTAATCGAAGTAAAATCGGTGATTCTATTCAAACAACAATTTAATCAGGGCTCGATCATAGTGTTCACATTAGGTTATTGGAGTTTGCTGGAACGATCAGGTTGTTTAATTAAAAAATAGACGAACAGAAGATTAATAATTATTTTCTATAGCTTTGTCTTGCAAAATTTAGTACAGTTATTAAAATCAGTAAAAAAGTAAACTACTTATTACATTGTGTATAATACTAGTACATCGTAGATTAAATACATTTCTTCAAATGGAATATTTAAATATAGTTAAACTTATTAGCGCAATAAAATTATAAAATTACATTGTTGTAATAACAGAATTATAACAATGAAATTCAGCAAACTTATTGAAATTAATAAATATAATACTTCATGATGTTTGAAATAAACGATTGTCCATTTTTGAAATTCTTACTATTTTCCACGTATAAAAATTCTGGAGACCGGTAAATTCCATTTTTCAAGCGCGCGAAAACAACGAATAAATAAAGGTAAAAAGAGAAAGGCTGTCGCAACATTCGCGAAAGCTCGGTGAGTTTTGACCGCGGACGGTGAAACAGTTTAAAATGGCAAATGATCAAAGATCGGAGACCGCGTTGCATGGACATGCATGGTCAGATGCGCGCTCGATGCATCATCGCCGCGTTGCACAATTCACCGCGGTTCTCCGAGCCCAAGATGGCGAGAACACGGCTATAAGAGAAATTGAGAGTTTAATATTTATGAATGGTTTAAGAGGAGCAAGGTGATTGTGTATCGGCCTTTTATTATACACACAGCGAAGAAATTACGACAATCCTGCGCCAGTTTTACACTTTAATTTTCGAACGAATGGATTCAAACAATTAGCTAGGACGCTAATATTTTTTCAACTTGCTTTTAAGAATAATGGAGATTCGGGAGATATTTGTATTTATAATGTAAAATATCTGTTGCAACATTTTCTAAATTGGCACGGTTGCTTTGAATATTTTATTCGATACAAAATTAGAATTTAATCACACTTCTCGAATTTTTCGTTTTACTTTTATTTATTCTTCTTTGCTCCGAAGTTGTTCTAAACTATGAATATGACTTAATTTCACGAAAATTTTCTTCTCACTCATACGACGAGTGTATTTGTCACTGCATAAAAAATTACCACTGTTTTGTAGCGAGAGTATGCTTATCAAACATAATTAACGAGTTAATAGCCCTGTACTCATTTTTGTGGACATACGTACTACGGACGCGAAGCTTATTGTGCAATGTCTTTTCTGAAACATTCATCTTCGTCCAGCTAGGGAGGCCACGAGTGAAAAGAATTAATTGCATCGTTTGCATGGCTGCTACGTTGAAAAAGAAAATTTCAGCGTGCGTATTTATCGAACGTCTCTCGCATTAGGATTGATCTATGAAGAATTACTTTGTATCAAAACGTTTTATATATAAATTATTATATATATATATAAAATTACTATATATATATATAAAGTTAATTAATCACTTTATACTAAACAAAAATTGGACATGAAATGAAATTTTTTATAAAATTATTGATTATCTAGTGATATTAGTTTCGAAATGACGACAACAAATCAAATTTATTTATTACTTTTTATTGCATTCCAAATAAAATGTGCCCTGACACCGACTCTAATCATGTTGACCACAGCAAAATCTTTGAATGTTTTTCGCACACATACCAGTTCTCAAATGGCGTGTTAACGCGTCAATAATGGGACGTGTTACTTCCGTTCAGAAAATGCGCATTGAACATATATTATTCAACGATTCTACGATATTTTCCACATACAGTCCACGCATTTTGTTTTCTTATGCGTATATTTGCATATACACACAAGCTTTTACAATTTCGTACTTTATATCTGCTTCGCGCTGTTTCGCGTCCACGTAAGCTGCAGCATCTACGTTTTATACGCTCGCGATATAATATTAATCATATTTCCGAACGCGTCGAGAACATCGAATGGGAATATGGCCGGAGAGACGACGAGAGAGAGAGAGAGAGAGAGCCTCTTCGAAATTCAAATTTCAATTGCGCTGCTGCGCCGAAGGAGCGCCGTAAGTTAACCAGTTGACCGCTTTCAACGTCCAACGCGAAACCATCCCCCATGCGTAAAACTCGGGCCTGTCGCGTTAAAAGCGAGCGGCAGTAGTAAAAATCGTCATTGTTTCCCGTAGGCGAAAGCCCTGGCCGCTTGGCTCTCTTTCACCTCTTCCTCGTTCGCCGTGCGAGCGAAAGAAACGAGACACGAAGGAGGTGACTCTCCTCGTGTAACTTATCAGCAGAAGCGCGATAGAGGCTTTTTGCGAGGATACGGGGCACGTTACGAGCAGAAAACAAGAGTAGCCACACTGTGAGCTGACTCACGTATTTGGTATGCGTTGGCCGTGCATACGGCTCCTCGTTCGCTTCTCTCTTATTTTCTCTCTCTCTCTCTCTCTCTCTCTCTGTCTCTGTCTTTTTTTTATTCGGCGCCGAGTAGAACAGCCATTTCAAACGAAAAATATTTACGGAGATTTGTTACGTCGGTCGGGTTCGAGGTAATGATTTATTTTCGTTTCGATTTTATACGTACATACCTGTGCTCGTTGCACGCTTGCTTCGATTGTATGTCTTTCCAGGAGAAACTATTTGCGATAGTTATTTGAAGTAAATGCTTCTCTTACGACGCGTGTTATGAAGTATTTAATTAATGATTAAATGATCATTCTCAAGATGCTTCTTAAATAACTTCTGTTTGCACGTTTTGAATAAATATTCTTGGTATACTTGCTGCGTGCATATCGTGCAAATGAAATCAACTTTTGAGTACTACGTATTCTATTGCAATAAACTATATTGAAATATTCATCGAAGTATTCAATATTCGTTGATTAAAATCATCCAATAAAATATATATTGAAATACATTATTTCAATAAAATAAAATATAAATGTATTTCAATTGAATAAAACTGTATCATTCAACAATGGTCTGATATCCAGGATAGCAGGATATTATATTATACAGCAATGAATGCCTTTCTTTGTTTTAAATTATTTTTTCACGTGGTAAATCAAAGTACAATCAAAAACACATTACATATAACTCTACAGGACTTAAGTAATTCAACATTTAACGAACATATCGCAAGTGTGGTTGTTCTATCAACGAAATGAAATTTGACGATTTTTCTTTTTGTCATTCTACTCTCTGTTCAGGCTCTGAGGTATTTTAACCACTATCTCCAATAACTTTTACAATTGTCTTCATTCTCTCTGCGCTGGGAAGTTCTGCACGCGAGTGCCGAGTATAATGTATAATAACTGGCGGACGCGCGCGAAGGTCAGCGTGAATCTGTCTTTCGACGTTTGCCCGTTGCGAGAAGCGTTAATTTCTGCGGGTTACCGCGGCCTGTCGTGATGGTACGCCCTTAAATGGCGAACACGGCGACATGGCTAGGCTAGGCGGCGCGGCTCGCATTCTTAAGTATTACTAATAATCGGACCCGGGGTTGCGCAATTTACGAGCCAGGAATAAATACGTCGCGTCGCCTACAGCCTTGGACTAACGAACGAACGTTCGAGCTGGTGAACCAGTACGAGAACGTAAAAACGAAGACCACCGGCAGGCTTGTAACTTCTTGCCCCACCGTGTACGTTTCGCGAGCCGCGCAGCCTGCCGCGCGTGATTGTTTCTCGCTGAGAAACGCGACTTTTTCCCATCGGAAACTCCTCTAAACCACGCTGATAGGAATAAATCCTATCGACGAGGAAACTGCAACCAGATGAAATGAAGGGGAGGTTGTCTAGTCACCGTGTATGATATTCAGAAAATGACATGGGATGGAAATTGTGAATGTCCATCGTTGTTCTATTTGCAAGTAGAAAGTTTTCCACGGCTATGTGTAACTACGTATTATTTTACGAACGTGCCATCATTCTTTCCCGCGAATTATTTTTATTGATATACGCGTTATTCTAATCAATTATTTAGTCGATTATCTCGCGAATTATTGTTATCCACTTTACTTTTAGAAAAGTCAGAAGTTTAAGACAGTTACTTTTTTGATTGTTGCATTTATGTAACGACGAGGAATTCGTACAATTATTTCTTAGTCTTATTTAATCAATTACTCCGCCAACTATTTACACCGATCTATCTCCGTATATTCGATAGAAAGCAAAATTTTGTATCCGCGTCTGAAAATTTTGAAGAACTTTCGAAAACTCTAAGTTCAAATTATTATATTGTTATAGATACACGGAAATTCACTGAAACACCGAAGTGCTAATTTCAACGAAAGAGCGATAATCCGTTTAGTTGGAGTAATTGCCTCGTTCCTCGTGGCAAGAAAGGCGCCACGATGTTTGATTTTATTTGACGATTTACGACGTTTCGAGAAAGAAAGAAAGAAAAACGCGCGCGTTTAAGAAAGATTATAAGGAAATGATCTATCCTATGATGGATCTATGATTGAATATAGCAGTTGCAAGAAACAGAGGTTCCGTTGTCACGCCAGAAACCCCATGGTGGCGAGAACTAGAAGTACCGCTACGGCGAGTATTATAACTCGCTTCCCGTTTCTCTCGTTGTTCTTGCAAAGTAAATTGGCAAGTCTTTATAAATGCCTGTAATTACGAGCCCTATCGAGCAAAATATATACACACGACACTGGCTGGAAAATTTTTAATTGATAGATTACAAAATTCTAAGCGTTTCGAACTGTTGTTGTCGTTGTTGTTATTATTATTATTAAAATAATAAGTGTAATTCGATCGCGGTACAGCCAATAATTTTAAACACTGTTGGAATCCGAGGATAATACGCGCGTTTAGGGAAACGCGTCTTTAATGCGCGAGTTCGAGGATCCAAAAGAAAATACGGACGATAGGCGACAACAGTTAATCAACTACATTCCACAGTGCATTTTTCATCGGTTTATTTGTCCTATTATGCTCGCTGGCAATCACGAGCTACGTACACACTTCCACCGTGGCTATTTTCTAACAAAGGGATCATTTTCAAATCGATAAATAACAGCAAAAATAATTCGCAAAAGTATTTGAGTATTTTTAGGAATTTTTTTCTAAATATATTTTTCGTGCGTATGTCTATGAAACATTTTAATATTTCGTGATTACATAGATGAAGATTGAAACAAATCTAAAACTGTATGTATTCTAGTTGCAAGTATGTGTACATCATTTCGTAGAATTCGCAGAAATATTTAAACTAATACAATTCATTGTATCAATAAGTCATAATCAGTGAGTTTTTATTCATTATTTAATTCTCATCACATGCCTAAGATTTCATACTGCAATATCTTTTGTGCAATTTCTACACGAAACAGAAAATAAAATTTATTCCGATTACGATTTTAATATACTAATAAGAACACATTTTGTACACATTAATACACCCACAATAATTTTATGGTGAGTTATTTTTCTACTACAAGAAACATCCTCATTTTTCCACGATCTATTTTAACTTGAACGATTTCGAAATATCGGAACAAATCATTATCCATATTTGCAGATCCATGTGTACATGTAAACTTTCATGACTGACTTTTGTGCGACCTAAATCGTCCTCGACGATTCCACAACTTGCACGATATCAGGCAGCGGTGTAAAAGGGGAAAAAATGCAACGATCAAACCGCGACGAGCCAA
>CAJDYZ010003334.1:4892-16764 GCA_903986555.1 Heterotrigona itama
ATACGGTGAATCACTAATTTACCGACCATCGTACCTACATATCGAAGCGCTCCGGACTTGTACGAAAAAAAAATTTTTTAGAGAACCAAAAAAAAATAATTTGTTCAACTAACTCTTTCTTTTAATATAAACTGAACCATATCTAAACTAACTCTTTCCTTTTTCTTAAACTGAACTACACCTAAACTAACGCCTTCCTTCTTCTTAAAGTGAACCGTACTGGTGACCTTTAATATACTTTCATACACCTAAAATTTCCTTCCTCTTAAACTGAATTCTTACTTCGATATAATGAAATATATACCTCCTTCGTTATTCTCTATTGAAATTGAACGTAAAGTGAATGTAAGGTACACGTGAACTATTTATTTCTTTTTCCTGATACTGAATTCGAACGGACCGAACTATATTTTTCCTCTTTTCTTTTATCTTTAAGTCGAGCATAAAATAAATCTGAAGTACACCTGAAATATTTACTTTCTTTTTTCCAAACTGAACTGTAACTGAAATGTAATCAACGAGATATCTCCTTTCTTTCTAGACTCTTCGAATAGAAAATAAAAAAACTTACGTACACTACACTTAAACCGATTGTTTCCTTTTCCTCAAACAGAACTCTAACTTAAAACTATTGAACGAGATTTCTACTTTTCACTTCTGCTCAAATATACAGAATGCAACTTCCGGGATTCGATTCCCGAAGCCAGACTTTTATCTCCCAATTTTTTTTTTCCTTTTTTTTCTTTCTTTTATTAGAAATCGAAGCGTAAACAAAGCTCATACGTCCCCGAATAATAATTACTTAAAGCATATAAATTAAAAGTCTCCCTAAAGCTCTTCGCACTTGGAAAATTGCAACATCCGGTGTTCGAATACCAGCGCCAGATTTTTTCCTCCCAATTTTTTTTTCATTTTTTCTTTTTTTTCTTTATCAAAATTGAATCGTAAACATAAAACTCATGTGTCCCCGTGACCCCGATCGCAATTATTGAAAACGATAAAAATTAAGACTCGCCCAAAAGCCCGTTGCGCTTAACAACCGTAACTCCATTGTACACGATGCTATATTGCACTAATTCCATGACAAAAGTTGTTAAATATTTTTTTATTAGAACTAAATATATTTCTCCTTCTTTCTTGTCTTCTAAATTGAAAGTAACATAAATGTAAAGTACGCCTGAACTATTTATTTCCTTTTTCTTAAACTGAAGTCTAACTTAAACCTAACCAACTATATTTTTTCTTTTTTCTCCTCTGTTCAAATTGAATGTAAAATAAATCTAAAATAAATCTAAAATATTCTTTGAATACATTGGTCTGTTTGGCACATTTAAAAAAACTTTAAAATAACAAATACCGTGCCTATTTTATTCATAAATAACTTTAAAAAATCTATTATTATTGTTACACGGCACGAAAGTAAAAATATTCTTAACGAACATCTTTCCAATTTTATTAAGGTCCGATATTCCGAGAAGTACTGAACTGCAACGGTAATAACCTTGTGAAGCCTATGAAGGACAATTTTTAATAGAAACAAAATGCTCACAGCCATTACCTAGACACAATAGTGATATACAGCATCCACCATAAATAATACCGTAATATAAATTTTACCCATCATAAATTGTACCGTAATTTAAGTTTAACTTTATATAAGTCTTATTATTACCGTTTAGGATCACCTGATAGGGAGGATTGCCTGATAGGGAAAATCAGGTTCAATAAGCAAGCTTGAACAAAGTCCGAGATATAAAAGCACTCGCTCGATACGTCTCGACAGTTATTTTCGAACAGTTCTTCCTCACTATTCTTTCCCGTCAGTTCGATTTCGCCACAGTAAACGTGAATAAATCTCATCAGAATAAAACCTCGTGACTTAGTCAATCACGCATATTATTCGATCACGAAAACTACATCGAAGTCCAAGAAAATACAAATACCCCAACTATCCTTACCAACGTAACTGTCCGTAAAAAAGGCGGACTGAACGGAGACGACTTTCGTATCTGCGAATCCGCGTCGTAACAATTATTAAAACACATTGGTATGCTTGATACAATTTACAAAATAAAACTTTAAGATAAAACTTTAAGATAATATACAAATATTACAAGTATTTCATTCGTAATTAATAAAGTTTTATAACTAAAGTACAATACACGATGTTAGATATGTAAGATTACATAATGTACTATGCTACGACTAAAGAAATTATTCATGTATATACCAATTAAAACTGAAATTATTCATGTATATACCAATTAAAACATTTTGCGTTTCTTCCTTTAAATCTTCTAATTTTTCCACTATTTGTAATTGTAAAATAATAATAAAAATAACAACTATAATATATCATTGATACAAACATAATATAAAACGTAATTTACTTTGGCAGCTGCAATAATCCATGTCGCAGTTTTTTTACTCAAATATGGGATTTTATTTTGCAAATCCAGTAGTTGAGCTTTAATCTGTACTGTTCTAAACCCCGCGTTAAACAATTGACGTGCTCTACCCTACAAAATGGAATAATATTGAGGAATAATTCAAATAAATTATTACTTTAGCTTGTAGGTAAAAAAATATTCTTACAATTTCTAAGACAAATCCATCGATGCCTCTAATTTCAGAGGACAACGATATGATAATCTTTTATTAAACATATTTAATAAATCTTTAAATGCTCAAAATTTATCCAATTCCTGGAATATTCGTTCATTGAAATTTTAGGAAATATTATATACACTGCACTTACTAACTTGACAAAATCGAATCACAGAAGATGCAAACGATGATACAGCAGTCAAAAGATTTTGTACAATACCTCTATTTATTTCATATTTTTGTGCTATAGCCTGCTATATACTGCATGTTGAAACCACAACGATACTAGTTGAGATCATACGATACTAGTGTTACATAAAATCTGTGAATCACAGTCGGTTCCACATCCTATTAAATCCTATAAAATACTTTGTAATATAAAAATAAATCTGATGCGAATGAACTGATAAAAATTTAATATTGGATTAGTGCATAATTATTGCGGCTTTTTTCGAGACTCCTTTAATCTTTGAAAATTGGCATTTTGTTTATTTATTTTTCACAATAATAATCCTCTCTTTTCAGTAGTGAAAATTCGTATCAAAAATCATATCCATATTTGTCATATTATGCTCTACCACTTCGAGAAAGGTTGGAATGCAACCCAGTCATTTCGCGATCTCAACGAACTTTTTGGCGAAGGAACAATCAGCAAAAGCCAAGTTGAAAGATGGTTTAAGAAGTTCAAATCGGGCGATACAAACTTCGCAGATAAAAAAGCAAGAGGTCGACCATCGAATTTCGACGACCAGGCACTTTTGGCAACCGTGGAAGAGGACGAAAGCTTGACAACGAGAATGTTGGCCGAAGACTTCAATGTGGACCATTCAACCATCGTTCGTCGTCTCAAGAAGCTCAGAAAAGTAATTTGGAAATTAATTAGATGGGTCCCCCACGAACTCTCCGACCATCTACTTCAATTACTGTTTCCCATTTGCTTGGCAGCCGGTCGATTCCACGAGCGAAGAAGTTGCTGTTCTTAGAGGCAATCCACTCTTTAACGGCGGCTACCAAGTCATCCAAATTGTCAAGCTTTCGAACGACTACGCACAAACCTTGAGCAATAATCCATTATATATTTGATCTATATTTGCTTCGTTAATTCCTAGAAGTCTAGCTGTTTTCATTTGCGTTTCTGATAAACTAATTATCTATAAATATTATGAAAATATATCAACAGAAATAAATTGTAATAAAAATTATAAGTTAGAAGTTGCCACATCGTAATAAATTAATTCCGTTAATATTATCTGAGATATTAAATCGTAAGTAACAAGATATAAAAGATACAAATAATCAATAAGAATTAAATATTCTTGAGCCTTTTTAAAATCTTGATATGCACACTGCATATCAATGCAAGCTTTGACATAAAAACATATATAAAAAAAATAAATTACTAAGTAATAGCTATTAGCAATAAAATTTTTAAACTTTTATCTTTTATAGCTGCACGTCCAAGACTACATAAATCTAATTCAGTTTCATTAATAAATTCTAATATTCTTTTTCCTTTTGTATTTTTTTTTTTTTTTTTTTTTTTTGATGTGTGTGTCGTTAAAAACATATCTTGTGACGGAGAAACAACACATATTTGGTTTGAATTTGCAAAATTTTTTTCTTTTTTCTTTATTTTCATAACACTAGCTTTTAGAAATTCACTTACTGTTTCATTCGCGATTTGTTTAATATTCACATTTAAATGTTTTTGCTGAATATTAATGTGGGTTGCTAAAGAACCAAGCGTTTGTTTTAATCGTCGAGATCCTCGACGGCTTATCTCTTTGAGGATAGTCGTGATCGACGTGCGCTGGAGATAAGACCGAATTAAAAATAAATATATATATTAATTCCTCTGAACGACGATTCCTACATTAAGTAATGTCTTTTTGACTATTTTGTGTTATTAAAATCTAGTCGTCACTATAATATAACACTTTAAAAATTAAATTATTTATACTTCTATCTCTTTCCACGTGTATCGTACTTAAGGAAATCATCCATTTTAAATCTTAAAAGTTCTGTTACCTGATTACATGAATATCAGTGATGTGAACAATAATATTTTTTTTATTTATTTAGTAGACGTACATATCTAATAGAGATACATGAATATTATCTTTTCTAATTCATTATTTTTGTATATAAGTATACTTTCTCCTATATTTCCCATACGAGCCCGACCAGTTCTTCCTACCATTTGTTTGTATCTACTTAAATTTAGAAACTGCCAACATATAGACTTCTCTTGTTATTTCTTTTTTTTTATAAGAACCAACAATAATTAACTACTGCTTGAAAAACAAATAATAAATAAAGTACCCTTCTGGCTGGTAAATTTACTCTAGCTGCTAATGTTAGTGTACAACATATTACACATAGAGTAAACACACTTGCTTTAAAATAATCATCTTCAGATGTAAAGCATGTAAAGTAATAATAAGCCACACCTACTTTTATGGTTTTGTGTAAGATAGGACAAAAGCCTTCTTCGTTTTTAAGTGCATTTAATAAATTTTCCTTTTCAACTTTTTTGTAATCTTTGAATGATCTAAAAATTAGTACATACATAATTAATAAAATCTATGATAATACATATGTATTTAAAATATAAAATGAAATTCTAACTTGAATAAAATTCTAGACAGACTAACAGAGCGAAATTTTCAATTTTTTCGACTCGAGTAAAGTATGAGACATTTTCTGGAACTACATCCATTACCAAAGCTACGATTCAATCAAGATCTACCATTGCCGCGTCATTTGAATACTTTTAAAACAAATAAATAATAATTAATAATTACTTGATAATTATATAAAACGGTAAAACATTAACTTACCTGATAATTAATTTTGTTTACATCTGTTAATAATTTTTCCATTTTAAAATCAAGTAACCAAATATTTTCTTCATATTTCACATATTTCTACAGGACGAAAATTTCCAGTATATAACTTCGCATTTAAGAATGTTGCTATTTCCTCTAAGTTAATTATTGTTGAACTCACTGCAACAATATGAATATTATCATTAACATACAATATTTTTGTTAAAAGAACTCCCAATGTAACCCCTCTGCCTCCACTTTCTCCGAGAAGATGTAACTCGTGAACAACTATAATATCAATTTTGTTCAAACGATTTTCTTCTATTAATGCTTTCTCTATAGTACACATACATATGCTATTTTTTTACGACTATATATGCTATTTTTTTTTTATCTGTTTTGGAGGGTAAGTTTCTTTTGATGCTGCATATTCTTTGACTAAAAAATTTAATTCAAGTGCGAATGGTGTCATTGCTCGAACTTAAAAGTTATAAATAAATATATACTTCTTATAATTAATTATTATAAAAATTGTACAGCGAACATAATATTATACTTACTTTTTCTTGCACTATAGCAACGAATGGCAATACAAATGCATTTCGTTTCTTACATATAAGTTCTTGAAACATAATATTTCTGCAACCAATGTTTTACCCCCACTAGTGGGAAGTGCATAAATTAAATTTTTCCTGTTTTTCACTGCATCTAAATTCAAACATTCATCTTGTCATTCTAAAAGAAATAAATGACAAATATAAACATCATAGGAATAAAAATAAAATTTATAAATTTATAAACTTATTAATAATGAATTATGCTTTCATTCAAAAGCATTCTGTATAAAATTTAAAGCATTTCAAAAAATATGAATTTGTTTTCGATATTATGCTCTAATTATTTTTTTTATTCAGAATAACACAGAAAAACATAGAATAACATAGAAAAAATTCAATCGTAGAGATCCATTTAAAAAACAATGCATTTTTGTGAAAAATCACACTACACGATGATAGAACTTCATAAATAATGTCTACTAAATTCGCATTTATTTATTACGATTGTATGTATGTACATACAATATGTATGTTTGCTTGGAATAGTGTCACGGGATTCAATTCAAGAAATATATAATTTTCGAGAAAACGGCAATATTGTCTATATGTTTTGATTTTATTTTAATTTCTATCGCCAATGGCGCTGTGGTGTGATACTTGCCTAAATCGATATCCTATCAGTCAATGCTAATAGCACAGACAAAGTATGTAAGTACCATATACCTCGTCTGTGGCAATGTCTATTCATATACCTGGTCTTTAATCAATGATCATAGTGGAACTATTGATCAATGCATGTCTCTGGTTTCTGACTATGGCTGTTGATCTAACAGGGTGCAGCCAATCACTGACTGCCTTTTCATTGGCGATTATGCGCAGTCGCAAGCAGACTGCGTTAGGTGGAGAGAATAATGATGGTGGTGCCGACAAAATGGCCATGAACACCAACTTTATAACTGAAAAAGAAGCTACGTCACAGTTTCAAGAAATTTATGCATCGATTGAATTACAGAATATAAGATTTATGTATTTATCACAAAAAAATGAATAAAAATGAATTTTATAAGTTACAAAATTTGGAAATAACGATAATTACTCGTATCTTTTTTTTATGATTTCGTTTTATGTTTTATTTTCTATTTTCAACAATTATTTCTTTAAAATTTTTTTTTTAATTATATTTTTAAATGATAATTATTTATTTGATTCATATTTAACCGTCATTATTTAATGTTAAAATTATTAATCCAATGATCTAAAAAATGACAATGTTGATATGTATATTGTATCGCAAACCGTGCGATCATTGGCAACCGTGGAACATATAGGTATATCTATTTCTATGCATAAATTATTGGACACTTAATGCAATACCATTAAAAATTAATTGTTTTGTCACGTTCCTATAGATACTATTGATTTTCTATTATTAACATCTTCAAGTTTTATATTTATTTCTAATAAACATCAAAAAAATGCTTCATAAAATCTCTATAAATTCTTTCAATCCGATTAGAAACATATATTTCAATCATTCCAAAATTTTAACGATGAACTTATAACCTTCAACTACCTAATTATTAACTATACTTAAAATATTAACTATACTTTTTTTATCAATGTCAGATTAAAGAGAGATTCATTTCAATTGTATTTTATATTGCAATAGTCCTAAAATATCTTTAAATATCTCGTAAATATTGTTGGATTCCGCGTAAAAGTACGACACTTATACTTTATTCTACGAGATTTTATTCTACGTTGCAATATTCTACGTGGTCAAGGATGATGCATGTACAAAGTGTTCCTGAAAAAGAGTGTTTTCTCTTCTCAGCATATCTTTTTATGTTTTAGTCTATGATAAATTGAAAAAACAGGAAAAGAAACGTGGATGATCAATTTCTGGAATTTGCCATATAAGTGTTAAATAGGTCACTTTCGGAGGACTATTACTGACACATTGTCAATATTAACACTGTGAGGTAATATTGTTAGGTTTGGTTAGTCATTCAACAATATTAATAAAATCTTCAAAAAAAAATAGAATCTGTATTTAGTATTTGATAAAATTTCACATTTTGCATAGAAAATGATACTCATTCGACATACCTATCTACGAAGTGAATGTCACTGCTACTTTTCATACTATTCAATTGTTATGACGGAATCTTACAAAGTGGAAAGCTGTGACAAAGCTAGTGGATAAATGATCAATTAAATATATATGCAGATATTTACACTCTAGTCCATTGATGTTCAAGATATTTTTTAGTTTCAAACAAAATTGCAATAAAATTGTTTTTCGGACTTTGTTTCTAACGACCTTGACGAATGTTATCATAGCCACCTTCTTGACTGATCGAATACTTTAACTTGCTGTTTGTTGTACTTCGAAAAGATAATGAGGCTTAATATAACCTTCAAAATATTCGACATTTACTGTATCAATAAATCGTATCGATTTTATGGTCCTATATTATTCTACACAATGCAGGGATCACGAAAAACACTATTTTTTTATATATATAATAACGATCTAATATTATTTATCAATCATCAAAAATTACGGACCTCCGGTTCGATATGAAGTTTTTATATATATGACATACACGGTGTCAATATTTTATGTCGACTGGTTTTAAATTATTCTATATAACGCAACGATTACGTAGAACGCAAATTTTTAATTTAATATAACTAATAATCCAGTATAGTTTATCCTCGCATAATACGGACGTCCAGTCCATAAGATAAGGTTCATACATGACCATCGAAGAGATATAGGAATAGACCAAGCATCTTACGGAATGATCTGTGATCTCATGACCCGTGACCTGAAATACATAAGCATAGTAGATGAAATCATTGGTTTTTTCGCACATTCTACGTTTAAACAACTGTGAGTTGGGAAACTAGAAGTTGCACCAGCAATATAACCTTTGAGACCCATTACAGTGTTGTCAAACTTTCAGTACGTGGAATGTAAATCTCTGTGCCTATACCAAGTAAAATGATACAAGCAAAATGTTTAATTGTATCTCCAGATTCCAAAACACGAGATCACTTTTTAAAATTATTCCATTTTTTATTATATATTTATGTGTGTGTCAGAAAGAGACCTATTCGTGTTTTACGAATTTATCGATTGGTTTTTCGTTTAAAACGATAAAATTGTTACTTATAACAGGATGTTTTATTTATTGAAACATTCTTAGGGAGATATATTTGGACCTGATACTTAGTCAAAAAAGGAAACATAGAAGAGATCTATCATTTTATCAAATCACACGTTTTGAAATATCCATCAAAATCTAAAGTCTGCGGCATTCGACAATATTTACAAATGCACTATACGTAATTATGAAAAAATTCAATCTATAATTTTAAAAGTCAATTCGCTAACAACTCAACAAATACTTTAATTACATAAAAACTACATTAAAATCGTGATCGCAATCGATTAGATCATGTTATTTGTTATAGAACTCATAATTGTATCGCAGAAATACAATTAGTAATTATATCATAAATAACAATGACTGCCCTGGTTTCATTACGTTGAGATTGCTACATACCGAAATCCATCTTTGTCCCACTCTGTCTTCTTTCACTTTAAAACAAATTTATTCAAAAAAAGTCCTCCTTTTGATATGCAAAACTCCTTCGAGACGCCTTTTGATATATAATTGCAAAATGTTCACAAATTCTTATTACTGTGCAAGCGAACAGCAAAAGTAGTTTTAAGAAAAAAGATGAAAAGTAAGCCAAAGCACAATACATTAAAATACACATGAAGGTTCAATTAGAAAATTATAACTAAGTTACAATATTTAAAATACTTTACATATTTAAAGAAAAAATAAAAATTTTTTCGCATGTATTAATTATAGCAATAACCATTCTATAGAATGTGCTTACATTGAATTTACAGATATTAACTATCTTGTGATTAACTTAAAACTAAGATGCACGCATCCCACGATCCCTCTGCGAGATCCCTCGTCGTCCCACGGTCCCTCGCTGGGGAGTCTAACATTTTACTTATCAACTAATTGTCCCTCCAATTCAGTTTAGATCGTGAAATAAAGAATATAAAGGACAATCTAAACTTGCACAATCTAAACTGAACTGTAGGCTGCGTAGTTCTTAGCTTGATATTACAAACATGTTTGTTTTTAATGTAATTTTAATTTTACAAACATTGAAGTTTACCGTTTATCGTTTTACAACTTAGCTTGGTGACGTTGATGATTTTACAAACATTAAAGTTTGTAAAACGATATCACCCAAGACCCACCACGTGGAGGTCACTACGCACTCTCATTATAGTGTATTGTAAATTAGTACTGTTTTATGTTTATATATTTATCACATGAATTTTATAGTTATATTTATATATTTATCACATGAATCACGATTTACACTTGTATTAAATTCAAGTAATTTGTTTGGAAGAGAAATAATATTCATAAAATAGAACATAATTGTTTGATCAATTTAATAACTAATTTAAGATATTGAATAAACATTCTTGTTTGACTAAATTATTTTAGATTCAAAGAGAAGTAGTGAAAGTATCCAATAATATTTAAATAGCAATAGTATTGTTAGACTAATATTTTCTATGTATATATGCAGAAATGTAACATATATTACGATAATTGCGAAAGAATAGTAAATCAAAGTATATCTTGTACGATTGCGATACAAGTCGTGGCAATTGAACTTGTATTGAATTCAAGTTCAAATAATCATGATCATTGTATTAACCTATCAAAAAAACCATGCAACTTACCGATCGGTGAAGTCAGAATTGTAATGTTTCGCTGCGTTGGATTTGATTATGTTCGATGCCTCGGAACTTCTTCAATACTGATGCTTCTGCTTCTCATACTCTCTTCAGCAATGTGCGTTTGAACACAGTTCACAATTTCACTTTTGTAACACTTTTATCATTTTCACTTTCAACATTTTTAACATACTTTAAATATTAGATAATGTTTGAACAACTAGAATATTCAAAAATATTATTTAAAAATTCACTTCTAAAATTTAATTAAGGCGTACGCGACGAAAGTTCAATTCGTAATGAGCTCTTGTCTTCGTATCGATCGACATTAATCCGATTTTTCGGTCGTTAATGGTGCGAAACGGTTAATTCAAATTTTTTAGAAATGTATTAGTGACTCGATTATTACAAATGATTAAAAATTTTAAGTAGTTACTTAGAAATGTTACAGAAGAGAATTTATTGTTCAATTGTTACAAATTAATTATTAAAAATATTAGATGACGTTTAAACAATTAGAATATTCACAAATTATATTTAAATCTCACTTCGAATGTTTGTTCGAATCGTGCACACAATGAAGGTTCAACTTATAATAACCTTTTTCGCTGCTCAACCTTCAAAAAAATCAATGATGCACAACAGCTGGTAGTCTTTATCAATACTTCAAAAAAACACTTTTTCCATTGAAATAACGTTGAATTTCTCTGTTTCGACGATGTTTTCGTAAAATATTCATATTTTTCGTTTGAAAATCAACGAAACTTGCTACTTTTATAGAAATTTCGTAGATTTCACGACGGAATACTGAACTATGTTCAATTTCTCTGTTTCGACGATGTTCTCATGAAATATTCATATTTTTCGTTGTAAATTCGTGATCAAAATTTGCTATTTTTATAGAAGTTTCGTATTTTTCACGACGAAACACTGAACTACGTCTAATACCTCTGTTTGAAAGATGTTTGATAATATTGATGTTTATATATATTATAATATAGATGATGATAATATTGATATTTGTCGTTGTAAATTTCACGTTTATATATATTATAATATAGATGATGATAATATTGATATTTGTCGTTGTA
>CAJDYZ010003334.1:16774-27231 GCA_903986555.1 Heterotrigona itama
GCGATTCTGATGTCATGCACCAGGACTGCCATCTGGGTATTAAAAAGTGTTGTGGCCGGGTTCGGCCTGCTTCCACCAGGCCTCATCGTCTTGTGGAGTGTACTGTTTGATTTGTTGCGATAATGTTGGAATGTTGTTAATGAAAAGCGTTTAGTCACGGTGTTGCCCCGGACTCGTCAGCAGGACTGTCACCCCTGCCCCGAACTCAGATTGGCGGTAGCCATAGGCTGGACGTGGAAGTGGTCACCCAATCCTATTGCTAGGAGTCAAGCTTACGGAGCGCGGTCAGCCATCTGCGGACTTATGATTTTTTTCTTCTGTTATTTGTATTCGATTCACCACGGTAATCGACATCTTAGCTGCTAGTCTTAAACGGAGCGCGTTCCTCAGCCGCGCTGGTTCATAGTGGCTGAGCACCTAACGTAGGAAATTGTAGACGTGGCGAAGTAGATTGTGACATAGTATTTACGAATCCGATGACGTAGAAACCTACTAAAGAGACGTCACAATATCAAAATCGCAAATTTTGATCAATTTACAACCAAAAATACGAATATAACAAGGAAACAGACAAATTCAACGTAGTTCAGTGTTTCATCGTGAAATCTAAGAAATTTACATAAAAATCGCAAGTTTTGTACAATTTGCAATGAAAAATACAAATATAATACGGAAACAACGTAGAAACAGAAAAATTCATCGTAGTTCAATGTTTCGTTGTAAAATCTACGAAATTTCTTCCATAATCACAAGTTTTTGTCAATTTACAGCGAAAACTACTTACATTACACGGAAAGAGTGTCAAAATAGAATAATATTGCGTTATTCTTTGTTGTGAAATCTACGAAATTTCAGCCAAAATCGTAATTTTTGTTCAATTTACAAAAATACGAATTCTACATTGAAACATAAAAATACATCGTTGTTCTGTGTTACGTCGTGAAATCCACGAAATTTCTACCGAAATCGCAAGTTTGATCAACTTACGATTAACGAACTTTGATCAACGAACGAAAGATATGAATATTACACGGATGCAGCATTGCAACAGAGAAGCATGTCGTAGTTCAAAGTTGGTCATGAAATCTACGAAATTTCTAACAAAATCGCAAGTTTTAATCAATTTACAGCGAAAACTGCGAATATCGAATGGAAACAACGTCGAAACAGAAAGACACATTGTAATTCTTTGTTTCGACGTGAAATCTACGAAATTTCTGCATAAATCGGTTTTGGTCAGTTTATAGTGAAAACTACGAATACAAAAGATAAACAGCTTCAAAACAGAAAAATTCATTGAAACTCATCGAAGCAATGTTTCGTGAAAAATCTACGAAATTTTTTTTGAAATCGCGAGTTTTAGTCAGTTTACAGTAAAAGCTACGAATATGGAATGAAAAAAGCGTCGAAACAGGGAAACTAATCAATACTCAATATTTTGTGAGAAATCTACAAAATTTCTACCAAAATCACATGTTGATACTTCTTCGACCAACTTTCGAATCTTGTTACAAATAGGAACAATCCTCTCGACCGTTCCATCCCGCAGCCCGAACAACAAGACCAAAGGAAGTGTTTACGGAATCAAGGTGTTCAATTCAGTGGCGCTATTCCCTCTTAGCGAAGGACATGTGCTGTTTTCGGCTGAACTACTGTAGATAAAAATGATAACCGAGAAGAAGAATTTTTATTCTTCGGCGAGCTTCAATAGCGAAGTGAATCCAATACAGGCTGTTCGTATAAAATGGAAGGATTTGGTGTGTTAACTTCTACGTCCTCGATAACGATTTATTGAATCTCTTCGTGTTGGCGACAGACTTCGCATAGTTCGTCGTAGTTTAAGACGGAGTTTTACCTTTCGTATCGTTAGCCACGATTTACGGCCAAATCAGCCTCTTGGCATTTAATTTGTCATGAATAATTGTTTAATTTAATTTAATCAGATTATTAATTTGTTTCAGATCCTCGTTTACCCCTTTAATATAGATTTAAAGTACTGACGGACTAACACAATGGATCGAAGTCTTTCATGGTGGTGAATCGGAGCATTCTGTCAATCGTCTCTCATCGGCTGATTTAAATTGCAACAAGCCCTGTCTTGCGTCCTCGATCTCGGATCAAACCGTATTTAGTTCAACATTTAGAGACTCGGGCAATGTGCGAGGGGCAATAACCTCGTGTCGAAGTTCTCGAATCAAACCGTATTTAGTTCAATGTCTACAAACTCGACAAGAAGTTCAGCCTTTGTTTCATTCGTGACTCGACAACTAAAAGAGGAAAGTCCTCCCGGATCGTTTCCAATCACATTTTCCAGAATCACGACCGCAATGCCAATCGAATCAAAATATTTATTTGGCGCATATACTTTAATCGCGAAACACTTTAAAACCGTTCACTGTAGATTTACTACAAAAAAGAATTATTACCTTCACCGTGTTGTTTAATTATCGTCTTGAAATAATTGCACGGATTATGATGTGTACCGACTTGCGTGAGACTTGGCGCAGAAAACGATTGTAAAATTTAAACTCAAGGCGCAAGCGTAAAGAGCGTAATCGCGTAAAGATCGTAAAGTACGTAAAAACGTAACGACTGACTGACTGACGTAATGACGAATAATAAAGCACTTAGCACGTACGTACGTGTTGACGAATAATAGTCACTCTCGCGTGTCTTCAAATTTCGGTCCTACTTAGAGTATCTTTTTAGATTGATAATGCCCCACTCATCGGCGCCCTACCGTGGGATTGTCTGCTTCCATCAACATATGGCGTGGATCACGCCTAACCTAAGCGTGGATCACGCAGCAATATTTTTCTGCACTTTCCTACTATCTTATCGTTTCCGAGCTTCGTGAGACTTGTACTCAGTATTCCAGAACGTGGGACAATTTTTCACACGTTGCAGAGCACGATTTTTCTTATCATTCTTCGTGGATTTCACAACGCTCGTTTCCAGTGGTTTTTTTCTCGACCATCTCTGGGTCTGTTGATTCGCTGCCGTGCATGCATCTTATTGGTGGAGCTCTCCACTACGGCGCGGAACTATGGCGGCTCAGGTGGAGACCAACTCATTAGTCCCCTTCTTAACCGCATCCGCGCGACAGCTCGAAGAGCAACAGTGCGTCCTACGCGAACTTCGCTTGATTGACGCGTCGTTTTTTAGTTAAGTGAATCAATATTTTTTAGTATTAATTTGAGAATCGGTTTCCTTATTATGTTCAACTGTTTTTAGGTTACGTTCGTCCAACTTCTGGAGCGACTCGCGACATATCAAGAGGCATTTAAATGAATTTACATGACTACTAGTTGGTGTATCGGAGGTCGCCGTTTCTTGAGTAAAGCTTCTTAACGATTATTAGAGTGATTAGAATGATTATACAATTATTTGTGATTATATATTTTTAGAAAAACTGAGAAATCACAACTCAAACCGTTTTCAGGTGTTATTCACTGAGATGATATCGCGGTTGACATCACGGCACATTGAGAGTTTCACCTAATTAACCGATGGATCCGAGTTCTCAGTTAATAATTTTATATAAGTGAGTTATTATTTGCAATTAATATAGATTCGAGAAGGCAAGCGATCTTCGACCGTCATGTTTCAGATTATGTGCATCATTTCCTGTGTTAAGGAAAGTTTCGTTGGCTCCAGGGCGGACATAGGACGCCGATGTCATTTATTATTTTAACGTACCCTTGCCCGAATGTGTTGTCCATATTCGGGAAGTGAAGATTGTGCTATGTCACAGTCGAGGGCTTTGTTAGACATAAAACAAGGCTCGCCCAGACTGTCAAGGGTTTATGGCGTCTTGGACCCATTCGAAGCTCATGCCACTTGATGTATACAAACCCCTATTGCGAACCTGGATTCCGATTGGATGGAAACTTTCCAGAACATCAACGAAAAGACAGAAAACACCGAAGAGAACTATCCCTTAATATTCAGGCGCGCTACAACAATATACAGTCCATTTATAATAAACCGAAAATCGTACACCTTATCCCGCTCACCGCACGCGAACATTGCTAGTTTTAGTCTGTTTACAGATAAGCCTAGAAATATGAACAGATAACAATGCTATATTGTACGTTATCAATATGTTACACTGAATCGCTATAACGCATTAAATCGTTATAATATATTGATTCGATATATCATATATAAACCTTATCTTATACTGAAGGTCCATACTTCGGAGGATCGATACAATACTGATTCGTAATATTTTTGAAACGTTATATCATTGACTAATAGGATAGACCGGCTATCCAATGCTTTTATGTATCCTACGTTTCGGGGGATCACTTGAGCCCCTTACCATTTTCATGTCACATCCTACCATATCGACGTAAGCAAGTAATGCACCACAGCGCTGTTAACGATAGAAATTAAAATAAAAAAATATAGACAATGTTGCCGTTTCCTCGTCGAAAATTACATATTTCTGGAATTAAATCCGGTGACACTATTCCGAGCAAACATACATATGTGTAGTATCGAAATTATTATAATGTGTAATTATATTTTTAGGCATCAAGCGTTTTTTTTTTTTTTTTTAAAGAGGAAAGTCGAGTGAGAGTGAAAAACAGAATCAAGCAGAGTCGTGAAAAAGCGTTGAATGACAGTCTAAAAGAGTCATTTGTGTTGTATAAAAGAATTAATTATGTCGTTTGAGTTTATATTTGAATTATTGTTGTTTGTGTTGTTTATCTTGTGTTTATTATCTGTTATTTTGTTTCCGTTTTTTTTGTTATTTAATATAATAAATATCATTTAAATTATATCTCTACAAATATCTCGTCCGAGATATCAAAAAAAAAAAATGTGTAACTACGCGATGACTATTAAACAAGGCATCAGTTATGAGTGAAGAAGCAAAAACCATAATTGAGATGGATCAAGGAAGTAAAAATAATGATAAATTAAAACAAATTGAGACAATGAAATTGGTACAACTGAAAGATGAATTGAAGAGAAGAAAATTGAAAACCTGTGATAACAAAAGTGAACTACAGAATCGTCTGAGAGCTGCTTGCTCTATGGCTGGAAACCGAACATGGAGAAGATGAAGAGAAGAAGAAGAAGAAGAAGAGGAGACCGATGATGACGATTGTGATCTACTAACAGACATGAGCATTTATTGATATAACTAGATATTTTCGAGATGTCTATGAGCGTTTTCAGCGGTAATGATAAAATAAATATTCGTATTTGATTGCAAGAATTTGAAGAGATGGCCAAATTTTGTAATTGAACTGATGTCCAAAAGATCATTTACGATAAAAAAAACTATTACGAAGTTCAGCAAAAATGTTTGTGAATTACGAAAAGTGCTGTAAAAGTTGGAGTAAAATGGAAAAAACACTGGCATGTGAATTTTCGCAAACCGTAAACGCTCGTACGAATCGGAAAGCCGACCGAAACGTGTTATGAGTATATTTATCAAATGTTCGAAATTGCAAAGCAACTAGATATGAAAGATTCCGCCACAATAAAATACATCATTGACGGAATTCAATGAAGAAATAAATAAGACTGTATCATAGTGTCAAAAATGTGCGTGAGTTGAAAGAAAAATTTATACTATATGAGACGATGAAGGAGAATATGAAAGCAGACTAAAGAGAAGAAATCGTCGGCTCGCAATGAAACAGAAGGTTGTGCGAAATCTGTGTGGGGACCAGAATCATTTGACTGCAGACTGTTCTATGAAGAATAAAGGTACTAAATGTTTCAAATGTCAGAAATATGGACATATTGCTCCAAATTGCAGTAAATCAAGTAAAACGTCGAGGAATACATGTAGCGCATCGTATTTATCACAAACAAACCGTTATAAAGACGTGGAGATAGCGCATTATAAGTTGATTGCTTTGATTGATACAGGTAGTGATTTAACCCAGAGAGCCGATCAACATATTAAGATAAAATTAAACAATAGAATTTTAAAATTTCGTAGTATCGGCTCTGAAAGTAATAATACATTGGGAGAATTTGCAACATAGGTAGTAGTAAATAACACGTCATATTTAATGACAATTCATATAGTATCAGATACGTTAATGCAGCACGCGTTAATAGTTAGCACAGATTTTCTGAACACTGAGTATGAAGGAAGCATTTCCATTCGCAAAATAAATAATAATGATAATCAAATTCCAGACGATTTAGAATAGAAGTCGAAGTTGAAATGGATGGTTTAAGTAGACTTGTCTCGTGTTATTGATCCGAAGAACAAGCAGACGATAAAAGAACTTGTTCAAAATCATGTACTTAGAAAATCGCGCGAAGTAACTGTTAAGATGAGCTTAATTCTTCAAGATGACATTCCAGTGTGTCAAACGCCACGTAGATTGTCTTCGCAAGAAAAAAACGAAGTATCCAAATAGAATCTTGATTGTCAAACGGAATAATTCGACCATCTCATTCGAATTACGCTAGCTTAGTCGTGTTAGTAAAAAAAAAAAAAGATGATTCAACAAGAATCTGCTAAATAAGAAAATTGTAGAAAGATACCCACTACCGCTAATAGAAAATCAATTAGATTTGTTACAGAGTGCGAAAGTTTACTTTAGGCCTAAAGAACGGATTTTTCCATGTCTCTATCGAGGAAAATAGTATGAAATATACGGCGTTTGTGATTCCCGACGGTCATTCATAAATTCATGAAAGTACGATTTGGATTATGCAACTCTTCAGCCATTTTTCAGAAAGTCATACATGCAGTGTTTAAAGAATTAATAGCATCGGGAGTTGTTTTGACATACATGAATGACCTGATAATACCTTCTGTCAATTTTCTGCAGGAAATAGAAAAATTGAAATCGGTATTAAATGTTGCTAGTCAACATAGTCTGTTAATTAATTAGAAGAAATGTAGCTTCTAGCAGACAAGAGTTGAATATTTGGGGTACATCGTCGAGAATGGAAATGTTCAGCCGTTCGAACATAAAACTAAAGCAGTAGTAAATTTTTCAAAGCCGAAATGTGCGAAAGACGTACAAAATTTTGTAGGTTTAACTGGATATTTTAGAAAGTTTGTGCCGCAATTTAATTTTTGCGAGATCTCTATCGAATTTGTTGCGAAAGAATGTTGAATTCAATTTCGAATCGCAAGAGCGAGAAGCGTTCGAAACATTGAAAATTATTCTAAGTAGTAAACCGGGTCTGAAATCGAACAGGCGCGGAAACTGAGTTACATACAGATGCGTGTAGTATAGATTATGGCGCAATTTTGTTACAATGTGATAGTGAAGATGATATTTTCCATCCGGTGTATTCCAACCGGCCGAAGAAAAATATTCAAGCTATGAGGTACCTGCAATCACAAAAGCGCTAAAAAGGTTTCGCGTTTATTTGTTGGGTACTATTTAAGATTGTTACCGATTGTCAAGCATTCGAGTTGGACAATGGAAAAGGATCTTTGTGTTTGTGTGGCAAGATGGGCCTTACTTTTGAAAGAGATTAATTATAAAGTCGAGCATAGGCCCAGGAGAAATATGACTCATGTTGACGCGTTAAGCCGTAACCCGTTGCCCACAGCCATGTTAATGGAGGAAAACGAAGAAAGTATTATGGTTAGATTTAAAAAGCCCAAGTGAAGGACAAAGACTTACGGGAAATTCGGGATAACATTGAACATGTGGTAAATACCTGTGGTCGGGATAACAACATGTGATAAACGGTTATATACTAAAAAATGATATATAAAGAAGAAGGTGATAAAATGCTGGTGGTTGTGCCGAAGTCAATGCACATGCAAATACTCCGTTAGGCTCATGAGCGCGGTCATTTTGACGTTAATAAAACAGAAGCGATTGTAAGAAAAGATTTTTGATTTAAAGGGATGCAACCGAAAATTGAAAAGCTAATGCTAAATTGCACTAATTGCATTCTTGCGGAAAGAAAACATGACAAGCAGGAAGGTTTTTCGAATACGATTGATAAGGGGAACTTATCCGTTTGATATGTATCACGTTGATCATCTTGGACCGTTACCCTCGAGTAAAAAAAGTTATCGGCACATCTTTGCGGTTACCAAATTTGCGTGGTTATATGCCACAAAGTCCACAGATTCTGCAGAAAAAATCGATCGATTAAAGAAGCAATCCTTTATGTTTGGAAATACTAGACGAATTGACTCAGATCGTGGTTCAGCGTTTACATCAATTGCTTTTGAAAACTATTGTAAGGACGAAAAAACAGCATGTACCGATAACGACAGATGTTCCGCGAGCGAATGGTCAGACTGAGAGAATAAATAACACTTATACCGTTGCTGATGTGACGACCTCAAACTCCTTTGCGCACATCACCACACCATACCTAGGACGTTAATTGTCGGCGATAAACATTAAATATATACAACTCCTTATAATTAAGGCAGTTACGACTGAGCACTTAACCGGTACCTTTGAATAAATATTTAAACCAAGTTATATCTTATTAGTTACATAAGCCTAAGTATCTATGGATAGTCGTAGCATGCGTAAACCATTAAGATAGATTAAGAAGTGAAATAGTATCAAATAAGAATCAAGTGAATCCATTTAAATTAAACTCAAAGTGAAACAAAAGAGTGGTAAATCGTCCAAGTAGCAACGATTTTATTTTGAATTGTCATCATTTTGAATTATGACATTTTGGCCAGGATCTTCAATAGTCCATCCAAGGATAAACTTCAAAATGCCGGACGTTACGACACACCGGAAGGCTACGGACAATCCATTGGAGAAATTGAGGCTCGCGAATCAAGGTAAAAACGTCGTTTAAGACTTGTCGCTTGCACAAAGAGATTCTGTCATCCTCAGAGGAGATAGATCAAGAGTTTTGCTTATAAAACACTCGATGGCAAGATAAGCCAACGTCAGTATGAATAGAAGTATAAGTGAAATTAACAGAAATATAGAAACGATGCTAAAATTAATAGATGAAAGAGATAATAAGAGAGGATAAGAAATTGTAGAATTAGCAAATAAGCTCAATATTCATGCTTATGACTGACGATAGCAGCCAATCAGGCATATCTAGGAATAAGGTTGACAAACGACCGACGATCTCAAGCGTAGATTAAAGTGACAGCGACAGTGAAGAAACAAGTGTAGCTAACGAAAAGAAGGAAGATAAGAATACAGGTGCAAAAGCTACAACAGTAATCCGTACGGTTAGAAGGCTTAAGGGACAAGATGATTTGGGAGTGAAAGATTTTATACAAGGTGTACGGGACGCAAGGCAACAATGCAACGATAAGCATATGCTATTGAAATTGATATTATCAGAAAAGATAACTGGACAGGTAGAATGTTCGATCAGGTATTTGAAGATAAATAGCTTTGAAGAATCATATCATGCACTCTGTGCGCACATGACATCACCAATAACGACATCGGCAGACAAAGCGAAATTGGTCAACACCTATCAACTACCTAATGAAAGTATTAATGATTATAATATCCCTTTAGAAGAGGACTCAATGAACTAAAGTATGCAGTACAAAACAAGCACAAAAGTGCAATCAACGGAAGAATAGAAGAATAAAAAAACACTGCCACACAAATTTATACTAAACCTGAAATTGGAACAATCCTGATAGCAAATGAACCAGCCACGATGGAGAAAGCGTAAGGAAAAGCAATGGAGATCGAAGCCAAACTTAAAGATCAATATAGACGAAGGAACTCACATCAATCGTCGACAAAACAAAACCTACGATCAACAGATATGAGTCAAACATGACTACGTTTAGACCCATGACTAAACCAATTGAAAGACGAGACCTACCTGTGCAACAAGGCACACCTCTCTCGCTGAGAGACAAAAGATGAAATTCTTAAAATACGGACAGACGACACATCTGGCAAATCAATGCCAGAATTTACAAGACGCGCTAGCAGGGAAAGCCAAACACCTCCACAAAATAAAGAGGATGAAAGTACAACCACCGCCGGAGGAGAAGACTATGGAAGAAGTAAGATCAACAGAATATCCGCTGTTACGTTGACGGAGATAGATTTAATAAAAAATGAGAACAAATGGTTAAATTTCACGTACGATTCACTATATGATTCATAACACGATTCACTAAACAAACTGTGTTATGAAGAAAAAAAGAAAAAAAAAATGATTGGACTTCAAAAGAAATAAAACTTTATTAATACAATTCACATCAATTCCGATTCAAGGTAATAATGAAAGAAATTCGAGTTATAATCCAAGATTGAGACTTTATTGGTCGTTTAGGTTCTTTTATATTGGGTGTGCATCGAGTGGAGACCGTATGCACGGATTCGGGTCGCTAAATCTGCTGATTGCTAATTTTGAGAATAGGTGAAGTGATCTGAGATTAAGAGTACGGAGAATGCCTAAAAATATGCATCTTATCGGTGGGAAAATATTTTTAACTGCTGACACTGCCGGACTTCGATATATTAGAGGAAGTTTCAGAGGACTCA
>CAJDYZ010003335.1:3041-13219 GCA_903986555.1 Heterotrigona itama
CATCCTTTTGAAATATTGAAAATCCCTTCCGTTTGCTAAACTCAGTGTAAAATTGAAATATCAAGGTTTGAGAAGGCTGTCGTTCCTCTATAATTCATCGTCTTTGCCCTTCATTCTTTTCTGCGTAAATAGAGGACAACGAGGCAGGTTGAAAAGTCTCGTGTAAAGTACAACCCTAAGGAACTGCTTTGCAAGCAATTGTTTCAAACTGTGTGAGAAATACACTGCGTGGAAATTATTATGCGTGGCACAAGATGATACGATTTCGTCCGCGGTAATTGATGCTCCAAACGCACGTTCACGCACGGAAAGGAACGGAAGATATACACGCGAGAACTTGTGATTTCTATCGTGTTGAATCCCGTTCTCCGACTCTGGTTACAGAGCAAGACAAACTTCAACTTAACAAAGAGCATATCCAAGGGCGGAAAATATGCACGTGGCTTTTGAAACCTTCAGAGGATAAGCTCGAGGGCTAAATGTACCGGAAAAATGGAGTTTGATGATGCAATATGATACGGAGGCGCTCGTCTCGGAGAAAGTACGTAAATAATCCTTGTTCCGGATGAAATTTTTATCCCCTTGTCGTCGTTTTCCACGACGCAGGCTTCAATAATTCCCGACGAATCTAATTAATAAATGGATACACGAACACGAGTATTTTTCAGCTAAATTACTTTTCCAAACGTGTGACCTAAATTTACATGTAATCTGTATAACAAAGGATTGGCCAGAAATCACTTCTTACTAAAATAAATTTCATTGTTTCATTCATCTTTTTATTTCGACATTTCGATTTCATTTCACTTGAATTCAATTTAAAATTGGCAAAATTAGTTTCCTGGCCCACCTTACATAAAGTAATCTAAAATTACAGTCTCGAGCAATTTCATTACTTGTTAAATAGACCGCGTATATTTACGCACGTTCCGATTTTTGTGAATTTAATTTAAAAACTGATCTCCCAGTTTCGAGCGCGTGAAAATTCACAGACTGATCATCGCGAGAGGAAATTACATTCTACGCTTTTCTTTTTCAAATGTATCGTGCAGAAGATATGCGAAGGAGGAAAAAATCGTCTTGCTTCGCCTCGGCCACGAACAGTTTACCGAGTAATTTTATTTTGCCTGCGCGGCTCCACTTTATCTACTTCAGATTGCGTATCCTTCACAAACTGTCAACTTCATCTCCCTACTACCTACCATTCCTGCCTGTGATCTAGCTCGAATAAAGTGAATTTACTTCCCATCGTTTCTTCGACACTACCGAACATTAGTGCACATCGTTGTTTTTCATTTGCTCTCGTGCTGTCCGTCACATCTTACACGGTTTGAAAGCACCTGCTTACAATCATTTCGCGTGCAAACGTGTTTTCTTAAAACACGTGGAACAGATAGGCTACTAGCATTCGGTACCTCTCCTTTCGTTTCCACGTTTGTTCCGTCTTTCTGCGCCCTTTGTGCCCAGGATGACACAAGAATTTCCTCTCGTGGATATATTCGTTGCCCGATATTATTCCTCGCGGTGCTTCCTCGAGATGGGCGTTCGATCGTTGAAACGAAAACAGTATCACGTCGAACGATTCTACGAAAACGATCCTTGGATTACGATGCAGTTTGAAATAAACGATGCTGTTTCTTTTTTCTTTTTTTTTTTTTTTTTTTTCTTCGGTTTCATTGAAATAAACGTTACTCGCGTGAAGACGATGAAACGTGACTGGATTTTTACTTGTAAATTGATTTCGAAGCAACAATTGTCTCTGTGGGAGATTTGAAAGTTGAATTAACAAAGTTACAGTACAAAGTAATAATCATCAATTAATGAAGAAACATTCTTCAGATATGGGAATTTACATCAAATTTGAAATGTCAAATATAACACGATCGTATAAATCTTTTTTTTTTTTTTTTTTTTTTTTAATATTATACAATTCAATATGTCTATTCTACGATATATTCCGAAATATTTTCTTTTTTTTTTGCAAGGATTCTTACGAACGTCGGGTTCTATGTTAAGAAAGTTGTGTATGTGTAAAAAAGCAGCGATCAAACGGCCTTTTGTCTGCATTCTGGAATACAAATTTCTTTATTCGCAGAAATGGCACAGCTGGGTTTACAAGGACGACGTCGTTGAGTTCTGTTCAGTTGTTAGGTAGACAGCGTGCTGGAAACGTGTCCGAAATGTTCAGTGAAATGTTTATCTACGCGGTGCAATCCCAAAAGCGACGGGACTGCATCGTTACATCACCCCGTAAAGTCTTCAGAGAAACGTCGTAATAAGAGAATAATCCGTATAAACTTCTCTTTCAATTAGTGAAATTTCCCTCCCAGCGAGCATGAACCTTTCTCTTCTCGTTCGGCTGGAAATTTGTTCACTGGCTTTTAGATTTTGTTTTATTAATATTTCCGGCGAGATAAATCCATGTTTTACATTTCGTTTTTCATTACATCTCCATGCGGGATGACGAATAACACACAGTGTATCTTCGTGCTGTTTGATAAAAAAACGTAAAAAGTTCAGGCAAACTCGTGTCGTCATATTTAGTACGTTGATACATTATCTCCGTTTAATATGAAATTTGGGCCATTTTATACAGCAGAAATTACACGTCCCGAATACGTGAAATAAAATTGGCTGACGAAAATAGAAGAAAACGAAAATATCCGAGAATAATTCAGTCGAATCGAAAGATTAATAGATGTTGCTTCGGTGAGTCCTTCCTCCAGGTTTTAAAAATTAAATTCGTTACCAAATATGAGTCAACCATCGACCCAAGAATAAGTTAAAACCAACTGTTCACTAGACGCACACGTTAACCTAATAATCGGGGGAAAAATTAGTCGTCAGAACCTATTATGTAAGAGAGAAGAAAAAAAAGAAATAAGAAATAAGAAAATAAAAGAAAATAGAAAGAAACAGGGGAATGAGAGGAAATAAAAGAGAGAATTTGATGAACCTCGAACGATGCCGATCGTCCAATCGAGCCAGACGAGTTCCTCGCACAAAGTGTCCGAGTCCGCTCATACATCGGCTGCTGCTCATTAAGTTGAAGCGTATCGAGCTTTGACAAATCACGCTCGTGAAAATCAATTCCCCCGTCGTGCACTCTTCGATTCGCAACGCGTACAAACGAAATATTGGAATCGCCGGACACCGTGTTTCAACTTTTCTCGACGCGAGCTCATCGACCCCGTCGATTGATTCGTTCACAATTCGTTGCGTTTTGAATGATAATTTAGCGAGATGTTGCCGCGAATATGATCGCGACTCGTTAACCGAGCCTGTGTAATAACCGAGGCAACAAGCATTCGCAACGAATCAACGATGATGTATGAGTTGATCGCTCGTTGTAATGCCCGGTGACAACAACGTTGTTTCTGCTGGATGGATTATCTGAATTCTCAATGAACCACGATCTGCTCTTTTTTTTTTTTTTTTAATTGACGCTCGTTTATCGTAATGGAATTTATTCGGTTTTCGAATGACGATTGGTGGAGTGGACGAATGTCTATTCTGGAATCAACAGCTTGTTGCTTCGTTAAAAAAAAAAAATTGTGTAAACGCGATATTTTCTTTATTCGTCCACAATTGTCGAGATGTTTCATTAAATTTATGCGATGATTGGGATCACTGAGGACGTTTAGAACTTCAAATCAATCAATTCTGAAATTCGGTCGATTTAATTTTGTTAGTAACGTCTATCGAAAAGAAAGAGAGTACTTGAGGGTTAAGTAAACTTTATTAATTTTGGTACATGTACAGAAACTATATTCGATAGATAGTGACTTTTTATAGTATTTGTATTTTTATACTCTGAATTGAGATTGTTAAATTAACAACGACTTTCCTTGCCTCTACGTTGTCCGAGGAAACAAAACCACGACGAAACACTAAAGTTAAAATCCATCAACGGCCAAGGTACCGGTCGAACTTACTTGAAAGACTCTTCTCACTTTCGTCCAACTTTCGCGTTTTCCACGAGAAAAAAAAAAAAAGAAAATTCCAGCCTCCAGCCTCTCTTTCTCTCTTGCTTTCCTTTCGAGACGGTATTCGCGTCTTCGTGGAAATAACGTGTCTGAGCAAGGGTGCATTGCGGCTCTGTAATTGGACACCACTAATGCACCCGAATCTCGTTTGTCGAACGTGAACGGAATGAAAAGGAAGAAACAGGGAAGGGAAGAGAGTCGGGCAACCGCTAAGAAACGAGAGTGAGGAGTTGAAAGAAGGCGAAAGAGAAAATGGGGGAAAACGGGTAAGTCGATACGGAAGGCGTCGTTATTTGGTTTATTCGTTCATCCGATCTGTTTCCTCTTTGACTCGCTGCTCTCTACCCTGCTCGTACATTTTTCTTCCCTCTTCCTTCCCTCTGCCTTCTTTCGCTGAATAAAGTTCGATTTCTCGTTCGACGATAGAAAGAGAGAGAAACTTTGGTTTCATCGTCGTTGAATGAAACTTTTAGTTACAGTGGAAATGTTAAATTTATAACTTCATACGTTAATATTAATTGCGAGTTTTAAAAATTGACCAGTTCGTTCGTCAAAATGTACCAGCGAATATACCGGTTCTATATTGGATTCACCGCGAATGCTATTCTATGGGAAGTTTGATGGAATAATCCCATTTTTGGAAAGAACCAAGCGCTCTATCTGCAACGAGCTTCTCCTGTTTCTCGTGGATCATCGTAGCTCATGTTTCACAAAGGATTCGACCAATAAATCTCTGCTAGAAATATTCGCGAAAAGCGGCAGCTATATCTTCTACTTCTCGTTCAAAATTGAATATTCTTAATCATACTGAATTTCTTATCAGCTATTATTGATACAACAGTACTCTTTTAAATAAGCAATATACACAAACTGTATTGTACACAATTAGATCGAGGATAAACATTTACAATAAAAATTTACAATCTACTACCCTAGAGAGGAACGCTAGTCATTGACTCGCATTTATAATCTACTTATCATTCATATCGCGTACCAGTAAAATTACTTGACCAGCAGCACGAAAATGCTGACAAGAACTCAAAGTGAATCCCAACTTTCCTCATTCCTCCTGCGAAAGATACCTTCGTCCTCTCTTCTCCATCCATCACCTACATAATATCCTCCCCTCCACCTTTCTTCTTTTAATATCCAAGCTCTTCTTGTTTCTGATCAACTCGACAGCCCCCTATTCCCCCCCCCCTCTTGCTTTCATATCACCAGATATCACCTTTGGGTTCGGTTCACCTTTCCGCTCGGCAGTTGCAGCAACCAGCGCCGGAAACCCGCGACGACACGAGTTGCAACCGCGCGTCAGTCGATACGCTTCAGCCGCCGTGTCTTTCATATTTCATTCCTTCCGGCGGGCTCTGTTCTCCTGCTCGCGTCTTTGTCGTCCGACTTCCATAATTTCCCCGCTTCGTCGCCCGAACTCACAGCGCACACCCGATTCTCCTTCATCTTCTCCCTGCCCTCGCTCCGCGTCGCGTCGCATTATCAAGACGCATCTCGCTCTTCTGCTCGTTATTTGCGTCTTTCCATCATCCGTTCTACTAAAATTGCTTCGAACGTTCGATGTTAACGAGGCGTAACGACGATGTATCTTTCAGCTCGAAGGTGAACGTTACAGGTGGACGATTTCTTTTTAAAGTCGGAGGCTTTATCGATTGAACATAGTCGGGGGGAGGGGGAGGGGAGAAGGGAGACGCACGCTTCGCCATTGCGTCTGAAGTTTACAAAACTACAGAAAGTCTGAAAACCTAGCCTGGTTTCTCTCTCCTCTGTATTTTTCCTGTTCGTTTGGTTTCGATTCGGTCTCGTCATTTGGCCAGTCCTCGCCGTATTTTCCGCCATCTTTGCTCCGTCGTGTTTTTCCTTTCTCCCTTTTCCTTATTTCTCTACAGCCTCGAATTTCATATTATTTCTTACGCGCTCCGTGTTTCACCTCTGCTCCCTCCTGCGTTTGTCCCGCGCGACCCATTATCCTCCTTTTCGCCGAGCCGACTTCCTCCCGATACCCCTACGTACTTGTTTTCCTCTTCTCGGTCCCCACGACGCTTCGCTTTCTCATTTTCCGCGTCTGGAACCAACTCCCCCTCCTTTCAGCGCGACTTTCTCATCCAGCCATCCCGGAAATAGTCGTTAGACTCTATTAGTCTCAGAGTGTTCCACGTATGGTGGTTGTAACAAGTATCGACGCATATCGGAATTTATTTTTGAATTTTTCTTCGCGTCTCTCTCTCTCTCTCTCTCTCTCTCTCGAGGTATTTGATTTTCGAACGTGGCGTTCTCTCGTTCGGTTATATTACATTTCTGCAGGCTAACTTAATTGTAAAATAATTACGTTTCAGTCTTTAGCGAAAAGATTCCTATTGGATTCCTAAGCTTTAGACATTCTGGTTTCTTGGATCCGTTGAAACTAAGATTTGTAGTCAAAAGATTGTCATTGGATTCTTAATTTCTAGACATCTCAATGTTTTGAAATCCATTAAAATTGGAATTTTTTGCTAGATTTTTAGACATCCTCATTTTTGAGATCCATTAAAATTAGGATTCTCAATTAAAAGATTCTTGTTGCTCATCTCAAAGTTAGGAGTTTTAGTTAAATGATTCTTGTTGGATTCCTAATTTTTAGACATCCATTTTTGAGATCTATTAAAATTAGAAATTTCCGTTAAAAGATCCTCGTTGGATTCCTAACTTGTGGGACCCATCAAAATTAGGATTTTAAGTTAAATGATTTTTATTGGATTTCTAATTTTGTAGACATCCAAGTTTTTAGGATCCATCAAAATTAGGACTTTTATTATCATAAAAGACTCTCGTTGAATTTCTAATCTTCAGACATTTTAATTCTTGGCATCCATTAAAATTAGCATTTTAAGTGAAAAGATTCTTATTTCTAATTTCCCAGCTTTTAGATATCCTAATTTTTCGGATCCATTAAAATTAGGATTCTTAATTAAAAGATTCTTGTTGCATTCCTAATTTTTGGGATCCGTCAAAGTTAGGAGTTTTAGTCAAATGATTCTTATTGGATTCCTAATTTTTAGACATCCATTTTTGAGATCTATTAAAATTAGAAATTTTAAAATATAAAAATAAATTAAAAGATTCTCGTCGGATTTCTAACTTGTGGGACCCATCAAAATTAGGATTTTAAGTTAAATGATTTTTATTGGATTTCTAATTTTGTAGACATCCAAGTTTTTAGGATCCATCAAAATTAGGACTTTTATTATCATAAAAGACTCTCGTTGAATTTCTAATCTTCAGACATTTTAATTCTTGGCATCCATTAAAATTAGCATTTTAAGTGAAAAGATTCTTATTTCTAATTTCTCAGCTTTTAGATATCCTAATTTTTCGGATCCATTAAGATCAGAATTTTAAGTTAAATTCTCATTGAATTCCTAATTTTTTTAGGATCCATCAAAATTCGAATTTCAAGTTAAATGATCCTCATTAGATTCCCAATTTTCGAACATCTTAGTTTTTGGGATTCATTAAAATTAGAATTTCAAAAAGTTGATGTTCCAAAAGATTTTTATTAGGTTACGTAACTTTTAGGATTTCATTATTTTCACAGGTAAATATCCGACGAGTTAACATTTACAAGTTAACGTTTACATTAACAATTACGGAAGTTTACATTTACATTAACAAATATCGTCCAAATATTTTTCCCCCAGCGGATTCGTACAACTCTACCGAAATTAGTTCTTCGGGAACGGAGAAGAGGTCCAGGAGAAATTAGAAAGAACGAGACTCTCACTGTACACACACACACACACACACACACACACACACAGAGTTTGACGTGGTGCGGAGAGAGAACAGCCCGGGGCTGTGGTATCTCGAATTCATATTTCACCTTATCGCTGAATTGCTCTCTGTATGTTCAATCTTTGCGCCGCGCTCTCACTGTCCGTGGCGCAGTTAATATTCCCTTGGCTTTGCATAAGATGTGTCGATAAATTTTCTAAAGACCGTTTCCGTAAGAAAACATTGAAACGTAGATTTTAAATAAAGTTACTGAAAGCTGGTGGGACAGCGAAATGAAATTCTCAGATATCCCTCTTACAATTGGATGTGCAACAAAATCTCTTGGATGTTCGATCGTTAATTAAATAAATGCCAAACCATGATAATTTCTAATACCGCAGATAATTGCGTAACATAAAAATGCACGAAACAAATAATACATAAAATAAATGTAATAAATATAATCAATCTGTATATTGTATTAATTTTTACGTCAATGAAATATCAGTCGCATTCCCAGAAATATGAAAATGGCACGAAAATCCGGCAGTCTCGTGTGTGATAACTTTCCATAAGTTCAAAATTAATTCGTACAAATATCCTTCCTCGGAAACATATCGACAGACCGTTTATATCATCTCTCGAAGCATTTCAAAGAGAGAACAAAAACCTTTCGATTCCTTTCAGTCGGTTAGATCTGTCTCAACAGATGGAAAATTGCGTAACCACCGATTGACACGCAATTCAATTGGCGGAGGACGAAGGCAGCGAGTTTCCAAGATACCGAGTTATACCTCGGACTGTCCCCTTATCATCGGGCTCCTTGTTCTTCCGTCATTGGTCGCCACAGTAGTCGCTCGTCAGTAGTCGAGGTCAAACCCTGTGCAAGTTTGCCCTCTCACGCGGCCGAGGATGCTGCAGCTCGAGATATAGAGTCGCCGATCCTCGATTGCCTCGAAGTACCCACTCGCTGTGAGAGTTAGCTGGCTGCTGCTGCTTCTCCTCCGTCTTCGACAAAGCGCGATAATCCGACCAAACTTTCGTTCGACGAAGACGCTGGGAACCCGGAACCAGAGCCAGAGAGGAAGTGGTACGGGTATTGGATTGGTGACTACTGCGAGAAGATAGGGCAAAGAGCGAGATAGATAGAGAGAGAGAGAGAGAGAGAGAAAAGGAGGACATGCAAGAATTGAATATCTATTATTCCGAAGGCTAGACGATGAAAACGTTGAAGAGGGTGAACCGGTGGTTCTTGAAAGTTCACCTCGTTCTTTTCGATTGCGTCGTTACACTATTTTCTTGGCGACACCGAGGGGACTCTCCCTGTCAGCCGATCGTTCGACTGCTCCTCACGGCCGAGCAACTTTTCGCCGATGAATGTTCGATTCTTCATGTTTTTCCGACTCGGCTCGGAGAACCGGGCGATGATCGATGAGGGAATAACGACGAACAGCAGCGCAAGAACAACGTTCGAGGAAGAATTGAGAACGTTCTCTCGTAACGTGATTCTGCATATTCCATTGGAAATGTTAACGACTGTCTTTCCTACATACGTAAGAATGCACACGGTGATTGCGATTCGCTTTAGTCACTTTACTGAAAGTAGCTTGTGGAAATTATTGGAGATGAAAGTTCGGAAGCAAGGTAATAACAATAAATTCGTTTGAATTTTGTACGTTCATCCAGGTACACAGTGACAATAATTTAGAGTGAAAAGAAGCTGCTACTTAATACCTATTTAATACTTGCTTCACGTATCAAACGTTTAAACTCGACGCTTTCCAAGCGAGAATTGTCGCCGATTCGGCGCGGTAATTTACAAAAATAAATCTCCGGATTTACGCGAAACGGTAAATTCTGCTAGCAGATCATCATTTAACTGGCGCGTTCGCAAAATATCAGCACCAGTCGTGGCATTAGTTACCTATTTCCAGTTTGTCGCGGGAAATAGTTTCAATTTATCGTGAACGCAATGCCGTGAAATATGAATACACGCGAGCAGACATATATCAGAGGGAACGATCTTTCATTTATCGGGCAAAGGAGGATTATTGTAACCGGAAAGGGAGAAAATTGAATGCGTTTAGGTCGATAGGGGTGGGTAACGTGGCATTAAAAGAAGATCACCGGCCCCTCGGATTTCCTTGGGAATCCCCATTTCTTCCGAACATAGCATGTTAAGGCTGAAAGTGGGTGTGATTTGTCTACTCAACGATATGACAGCTCCCTTTTCCGTGTCCTCGGTTCCTTTTTTCACCCCGCGCCGCTCCCAATAATATTTTCATCGCGAATGTGACGTAGTTAATCTTGCGGACTATACCTTGCTGGAAAATATTATTCCTTGGGAACGTCGTCTCAGTTCAGGATGTTAACAAGTTACGCTACAGAGAACTGCTTCGATTTAGAGAACAATCTTCTTTTTTTTTTTTT
>CAJDYZ010003345.1:9424-21709 GCA_903986555.1 Heterotrigona itama
ACCCAATCTAAATTGCGGTTTACTATGATTTATCATGCCACTTAACGCAAACGTAAATGGCAATGGTTGTAATTTTTTTTCCAAAACAGCACCCACTGTCCAATTCGTATCTATGCTTCCTATAATAAAAATACGACTGTGTGTTAGTATATGTCTTAGAAATTGTAAATGTAACGTACGAACGATAAACGAACGAACGAACGAACGGGACGGAAGGGAATGCGAAGGGCTGACGCGATTTATATAAAAAAATGTGTGAATGATTCAATGATGGAATAAATAATTTAGAAGAGGTAGCTACTTGCTACCATACCTCTAAATATTAAGTCGGCTTTAGGTAAATCAACTTGGTAAGCAATAGCTCCTGTCGATTCCTGTATTCGGCTGTTAATTTCCAATTCTACACCAACTTGCAACTGTTGACTAGCTTTTTGATGGAAACACAGGTGACATCCGGACAAACCTATCGAGAGACGGTCTTGTTATTAGCATGCTGTAGATTGTTTATCGTTCACACAGACATCACATCATATATCGTTTTGAACGTATCTAATCGTTTTACGTACCTAAACTACCACTAATCGTAGAGTCTCCGTTCGTGTACCTTCCAGCGGCTGAGAGAACAGCGACTTGACCTCCTGGTACGGCAGGGCCTCGTTGGTAAGCGAGTTCTCCACCCAACGCGACAGAGGGAGTTACGCTTTGAAGATAATGCATTACGAAAACGCCTGAAAGAACATTTTGTTCCGAACCATAATCGTTTCTAACAATTTACATAATCGATCTTTACCTCGCACGCTTACCAGAACCGTTAAGTATGTCCGGATTACCCAATGTCAAAGAGACGGTATACGCGTCGCCACGATAATCCGTTGTCATTTGAACAGCGGTGAATTTACTTTTGTGCACTTGAGTGGCTAATTTCCCCCTTAGCTTTTCCCCAAATTGATGAATAACATTGGCATTTAGATTCCCACTTGGATCTATGTCACCTAGCAATACTGGATAAGCTTCCGAGGGTGCTATTTGTTGAGTGCCGACGTACGTTGCTCCAAATCTAAATCAGTATCAATCGTTAACCATCTCTATTCTTAGACCATTCGATTCGCTTTGTTATCATCGCGCAATAATTTTAACCATACCTGTATCCAGATTGTGCAATGGAACTCATGCTTATCGTGTGTGATATTTGAAAATGATTACTAAGACCTTTATTGAACATTAGCTTTGCACCCTCAAAGTTTGCGGGAAATACATCTGCAAATACATTGTTAATTCATATTGAAATACTATGTACGTAATCACAATCGCTTCCGAAACGACAACGTGAAAAACGATGGCAAACCGTAATCATATTACGAAAATCGAATTACGGAAGACGGAAGACGGAAGACGAAAGACGAAAGACGGAAGAATAAGAAATATTACGTGGGTTACGTGACAACAACCAATCGAATCGATATACAAATACCTTTACACTTCTTGTGAAGATCCTCGATTGTACCAGGATTTTTCAAACCGTCGGAAAAATTGCTAGATGACTGTAGTATCTCCGTAGAATCTGATTTTTCTAAATTTGGTAGTAAACCTGAGGTTGGAGGCGGCGGCGAAGGTGGAGGAGGTACGGAGGCTGCTAATACGTTTCCCATTTTCCTCGATTTTATGCGTTTAAAACTTTAATAATTTTGCCCTCTGTCTGTACAAATAGTACAGTACTCTAATTCTTTCAACCGCTGTGCGTTCTTACGCAAAAACGTTAAATATTTACTATATATATATATATATATATATACACACAAAAATCCTCAATGAAAAATCTTCCGATTAAATGAAACAGCGTGCTTCTACCTAAGTCGCCATTTGTAAAAGACAGCCACTGCCGCTCAGATCAAGGGATTTCTTCTCTACGAAATGTCCCTATTAAAGCACGATATATGTACTTTGATGAATACGCAACAAACGACCGGACAACTCAAATCTAAATTTCCAATTCCAACATTCACATCACCGTCTTTACACACTTGTTGTCAATTTGCATATTCAAATTCTTGTATGTATCTAACGTGTCTAACGATACGATAGCAATTAATCGTAAAAAACTTTTCTTATGCTTAAACGATTGTTCATATTGCATTCCCCTATTCTGATTGGTTGTACGTTGCTAGCATCAACGTTTATTTCTCCTGCGATCCAATCTGATTGACGATTGCGTTCGAAGTGAATGTATTCGAAATACGATTTAACCTAAAATAAAATTAAAAGTTTGTTTTATTTATAAAAAAATATTCAATCAGTGCTGTTTATGAACAATTTTTTTTTGTCGATTATAATTCGTATTACACGCAACAATCATAAATAATTCTAATTATATTGCTCCGTTACTTTGTAATAATTTTTGTTTCATGCCACAATAAACAATACAGTTGACATCACAAATGCAACATTTTATTTTCCTTTATACGTACTCGTACACATACGCACGTACAAAGCATACGCAAATTAAGTATCCCAATTTATAATTTAAGACGCATATACATTACACTTGTATACGTTATACAAATTTTGTGGCAATAGCTAGTAACTTTGTATAATCTGCACCTTTACTATGTGTATTCTTTCTCATAATTGTTCTCAGAATATGAGGAATTGGTACATGAATCCTTGTACCTAAAGGCGTTCCAGTGTCATCTATCAGAACTATATTGTTGCTGTCAAATCTTGGAACTTTGGGATTTTGGCGCTGCTTCAAACCAACCAATATACCTTTTTTCTTTTCACCTTTTATGGCAACTAGTACTCTGTCCCCTATATCGAGTATACTATTATCAAAACGTTTCAACAATTTACACGTCATCTTACCTATATAACCAACTCCAGTTTTGTTATAAACATGAATACAACGTGGTGGTTTCCCTTCCATCATAGCTGCCTTTCCAATTTCACTATTATCCACAACTCTTAATCTTGTCAATTTTATTATCTGATTGCATATCGTCGATGTAGAAACACTTCTGGATACGACATTAAATAGTGTACCAGGTATAAACATTATTACGTTTCCTATAATAAAAAGTGCCAACATTAATTTGCAAATGAGATGACAATTATTATTATTGAATATTGATCAAATCCTTCGATACGAACGTAGAAAAAAGAGGAAATCGTACAGTTTAAAGCTAGCCTATTAAAACGATTTCTACCGCACTTTACTTCCTCTTTATATACTATAAATCTCTCGTTACTCGTAATTCAATTAACATTTGACAATTAAAATAAAAGGAGACTTATATATAGAAATTGTCTACTTGTTTCAATTTAACAACAATAGCACAACTCGATTAAAATTCACCTGTAATTATCGGAAGAAACAAAAAATGTCTTGTTTCAAATTTTAGAAGGAAATGATTAGCCTTTGAGACACCAAAACATAACCTATCGTAAAGTCGAAACATAACCTACCTGCAACTTTAACAGGAATCACGCTCCTCGCTTACTAAGATGAATAAGATTCAACGTTATCAGAGGGCAATTAAACAATTACATCTCACTTATGCATCTCAAACTAATTCAGTGTATGTCCGAAATTATTGTACAAAAGGAGAATCAAGTACGACTGCCACAAATGTGCAGGATCAAAATAACAGTGACAAAAATGTAGAAATATCGTTAGAAAAATGTAGCAATTTCGAACAAACTTCTCAATTGCTTGACGATATTGAAATCAAAAATAACATGACAGTTCCAAGACGTAATACTTTCGCATCGTTACTTCGACATTCTAAATTTATAGATGTAAATATGTCAAATGTTTTATTCTATTTTATAATCTACATTTATAGTACATATCACAAATATGCATATACGCTACTCTATTCCAAATGTCTAGTTTTCTACTCATGTATGCTAATAATGTTTCAGCTGGGAGATCCTGAAGGAAAAGTAGTATTAGGAAAAATTTTTCAGATTGTTAACAATGATTTATATATTGACTTTGGATGGAAATTCTATTGCGTTTGCCCAAAACCCCAAAAAGATTCTATGTAAGTTACAATCAAAGCATTTATCTCGATAGATAATAATGTGAATTTTGTTGTTTCAGTCGATACATGAGAGGTACAAAAGTTAAATTGTTAATAAAGGACTTGGAATTGTCTACAAGATTTTTAGGAGCATCTAGTGATTTGACACTTTTAGAGGCAGACTGCATTCTTCTCGGTTTAATACAATCTCCATTGGAAGTACAGTAAAATAACAATTATTATTATTTTGTACAATATTAAATAAATTAAACGAATGAAAGTTTCAAAATTAATATTTCTTCTTCTCTCGTTATACTACAAAAACATTTACTTGTAGAACATATCAGATAAACCAACGAAATAATAATTGTCAACGATACTCTGATAATTGGAAAATATTCACTACCTAGGAATATAGTAATATTTCCAGTAAAAAACACTTTGGCAAGGAGGTATACCGAAGAAGTAAGTGCGTGAGTAGCTAAAAGGATTACCAAAATATAACCATTATCCAGTTACTGTAACACACTAATTTAGTGAGGCAAAATAGAAAATAGAAAATTTTGGAAATGAACTATTCTCAAATAAGAATGTTATTTATTCTTGCGATATTAACCGATATATGCAGCCTACCCAGTAAGATGGTGACAATCAGTCAACATACAGGTACCTACATTAACCAAAAAGAAGAAAAACAAAATACTACATATACCCAAGCAAAAATAATAAAACAAAGTAGTGACATAGAATGATTTGTCATACTTTGGGTCCTGCATTGTCCAGAAGATGAGAATTTATTAGTAATAATCCTCTTCTGCATAGCAGTTTACTGATGAATTATTATAGTTTATCTCGAAAAACATAGTTATAATTGTGGAAAAAATATGTGATAGTGAAATATGGAGTTATATATGTGAGAATATATTGGAAAAAAAGAAGGATTAAAGTTTTAACAAATTACTATATGAATTGATACGAAGACTTAAAGCCAGTTTTTATTTTTTACTTCATAATTACTTACTAGTAATTTACTTCATAATTACTAGTAAATACAAAATATAAAAAACAAAATTAATTAAAATACAACATGCAAAGATTTCTTACATATTTAACTTTGAGACAGTTCTCAAAGAACAAAATCTTTCTCAAAGAACGAAAAAAAGTGGAAGTTGTGAAAAATTTTCAATAAAAAAGTGCGAACGTTATTTTATTGCATTAGTATCTATTATTAAAAACGAAGGTTTAAAAAGAAATACGTATAAAAAAAAAATAAAATAATATCGCGTCGATTCTAATTTCTTGTATGATTATTGTAATTAAATATAATGGGCGCTACTGTGCTCTAAAAAATATGTGAGATATTGAAAATTATGTAAGATCGATAAAATCATGTCTGTTTAACTAATTACGCTAAATCTATCGATCACATTGCGCGTAGTCATAAAAATTTTCTAAAAGAAAAACTTTCGTAACGTTGTCAAATAACGATACATATTCTGCAGTACAACCAATTTGCAGAAATTGTAACTGTGAATGTTTGTTATTAGAATTTTAAATATCCGTACTTCGTACTAATCAAATGTGGCGGGCTTTTATTTTCAATCAAACGAAGTTGTGCAGTAACAAGAAAGAAAAACAGGCGGGCAGAACACGTTCAAATCTGACCGTTATCATTTTCAGGAGATTATTTATTAAGAATGTATTTTATAACAGATTATTAAATAAATTATTCAAAACAAGAAAAAAGACATGTATGTTCAATTGAGACGAATCAAACATCACCATATCGCTATGAAGAGATATCAGATTCATCGTTTGTCCTTTTTAATACCTCAAAGTTCTATAACCAGTAATTTGTACAAATATAAGTACAAGAAAAAAATATCAAGGTTTTGCAATAAATGATTTTAAAATGAATCAGTGATCAAATACTGAGCTACCAATAAATGCGAAAGACGATCGAAAAAATGAAGAATATAATTATAAATCACAAATAGCATTCTATAAATTATTGAGCAAAAACGTACGTTAATCAGATGATGTGAACATAGCCGGTGAAAGAATGACAATGAAAGTACACAGTTAATAAACATCAGGTGCAAAATATCGGGTAAACACGTCTCAACAGCACGATTCTAAATGACAAACTGACTAACTTTCTGCGCAATAGTCGCTAACTAATTTGATAGAGTGGGGCGATTCGAGTGTGCACGAATAGGATTCGACTATTTTATAAAAGTGCAAAATGTCCTACGAAAATGTTTTCAACAATGAATATACCATACATCATATGCCACAGATATGTATTTATATATAAATATCTATGACAGTATTCAAGCATTTGTAAAAACTTGTTATGGATACATATGGATAAATAACAGTTCACCATTTGGGCACAGCGTATTATTATCACTGCATATTATTTGAGCCACCGAAAGTTAAACGATGTTCACTGTTCCAAATCACATGTATATTTAGAAAATGCAAAAACAAGTTTAAAAGCGTATTGACCTAGCAGTCTTGATTTGACAAATTCTGGACAATTTCTTCTTACTGCCTTTCCCGCCAAAGTTAACGTTTTTATTCTGATATTATAAAATGATCGTGAAAAATTATATCGATTATATTCGAGAATCGCAACGTGTAATTGCATATTTCACCATTTTATTGGCGCTGCAATCTTTACCTAATTGCAATTTAAAATACGCGCGCATTTCGTACAAGATCAGAATTGTTTAACTGCAATAAAAAACGTAATTATTTTCTCTAATCCTCCTCATCCCCAGGGAGATAAAATAACATAAGTATGAGAATTGATTTAACAAAGTGTCTATAATGTTATTTTTTAAACTTTGATAAACTTTAGTCAAATAAATTTATTTTCAATTTAAATTTCGTTAATTCAATGAAGTGATACTTCTTCCGATATAAATGATTTCTTTTATTATTTTTTCTATTAGCAATATTCGAAGTTTAGCACTATTCCTGCTTCAATTAACTATCTTGGAATAAGGACAATACTCGTACTAACTTTATCATTTATTTTCTTTTATGATTCAGTGGGTATAACTCTTATTTTTGCTCTAACAACAGCTAAGAACATAAAAAACATTCTAATTTTTTCGAAGTCGGTATTTCAGAATGTGAGACACGAAATTCTATATAATGTCATATCTATTCTATTCTTAGTCGATGGTACAATATTTTAACGCTCAATATACAAAACAAATGATAAACTTTGCTCTGAAGATAAGACTCAGAAGAGTGTTTATCATTGTTACTGCAATAGCAGTTCACTTAAAGACTGCACCATGCATCTGACAAGAAAGATACAAATTTTACAGTAAGTAAACGAAGAGTACATTTCATGTAAAATGTTTTCCTGCATGAAATTAAATAATTATATACATATTCCCAATAATGCTTAGATGCAGTATGCTGATTTCACACAGAAATTTACATATTTCAAAAGTCACCAATGGCCGATTTAATAAAGTAAGGGAAAGTTTTTAATTTTCTTGAAAATTTTAAAAATTAATCAAACTTATATAGTTCTTTACTACATTATAGATATTAATTGCAAACAGAGGAGAGATTGCATGCCGCGTTGCAAGAACTGCTAAAAAATTAGGAGTAAAGACTGTAGCAGTATATAGCGATATAGATAAAGATTCTTTGCACGTAGAACAAGCAGACGAAGCATATTGTATCGGTCCTGCACCATCTAATCAGAGTTATTTAAGACAGGATAAAATTATTTCTGTGGCAAAAAAATCAAAGTGTCAAGCGATACATCCTGGTTATGGTTTTCTTTCAGAAAATGCAGAATTTGCAGAGCTTTGCCAAAAAGAAAATATTACATTCATTGGACCTTCGGCAGATGCGATTAAAAATATGGGAATTAAAAGTACTTCAAAAGATATGATGATAAAAGCTGGGGTTCCTGTTATAGCAGGTATACACACACCTAGTAATATAAGATACAAGATGTTCCTCGCAACTGGTTCGAGCTATAACGTCAAAATGATAGAAGATAGAGAAAAATTTCATTAGGAGAAACTAAATAGTTTCAAATGCTACATCGTCTGATACATACGTAAGCTTTCTTTGAAAGTGGAGGCATTTCATAAATTTGAACTATAAAAACTAAAAATTGAAACTATAAAAAATGTCATTCTCTATAAAAAAAGCATTGGAGTACTTGACACACAACAAAAAATATTATTTCTGCTAAACTTTCATTTATATTGTACCTCGACCCAATAGCGAGGAACATTCTCTATTATTCAAGTACGATATTATATCATTAACAAAAATAGGATATCATGGAGATGACCAGTCTAACGAAAGCTTACTATTGGAGGCAAGGAAGATAGGTTTTCCTTTAATGATAAAGGCTGTATGTGGAGGTGGAGGAAAAGGCATGAGAGTAGTTTTGAAAGAATCAGAGTTCATCGAAGCATTGGAATCTGCAAAAACTGAATCTGAAAAAGCATTTGGCGATTCGGCCATTTTACTTGAACAGTATATCAATAATCCAAGACATATTGAAGTACAAATTTTTGCAGATAAACATGGAAATGTTGTTCACATGTTTGAAAGAGATTGTTCTATTCAAAGGAGACATCAAAAAATTATTGAAGAAGCACCCGCAGTATGTGTATTTAAATTTTGTATGTGAAAGATTCGAACTTCTTTCAATATCATAAAAAACGTAACAACATAACGATCGTGCTGTTTTGTATAGCCTGGTATATCAGAAAATTTAAGATCAGATTTAGGCGCAACAGCAGTTCGAGCGGCTAAAGCAGTAGGATATGTTGGCGCTGGTACCGTCGAATTTATAATGGATCGTGATCGAAATAGCTTTTATTTTATGGAAATGAATACACGTCTTCAAGTAGAACATCCTATCACGGAAGCAATTACAGGATTGGATTTGGTTGAATGGCAATTACATGTAGCAGCAGGAGAAGAACTTCCATTAAAACAACCACAAATTAATTTTCAAGGACATGCCTTTGAAGCGAGAATTTACGCCGAAGTAATTATATATCTATTTTTCCTTTTTTTTCTACACACACACACACACACACACATACACAAAATACGTAGCTCGCATTTTCAATAAGATAAAATGACTTTAACTTTATTGTCACTCACTTTATTTTTGTATTGTGCAATCCCATATCAATTGTATCTCACAACGAACAGGAACCAAGAAGAAATTTTTTACCAGGCGCGGGTAAGTTGTCGTACATGAGAATTCCAGAAGCCAAAAATGAAACTATCAGAGTTGAAACCGGAGTTCGTGAAAAGGATGAAGTATCGGTACATTATGATCCTATGATCGCAAAATTGATCGCTTGGGGAAGAAATCGAGAGGAAGCATTGGCTGTACTCAGATCAAAGTTAAACGATTATAACGTAAGTAAATTTTTAAATAAAATATACATATATGTATGGATATTTGTTTACATTGTTTTCTGTCACGCATCTTTAGATAGCGGGACTCAACACGAATATAGAATTTATCAAAGACCTATGTTCCCATTCGAATTTTCGGCAAGGTGAAGTACACACAGGATTCATAGAGGAACATTTTCAGGAATTATTTCGAAAATTACACGTGCCAAATGAAGTTGTAGCTCAGGCTGCCCTCGCTTTGATACTTTACGAAGATACGCGTTCTTTGCGATCATCTTTTACAACTAGCGATCCTTTCAGTCCTTTTGCAACCGAAATTGGTTTAAGATTAAATCATACTTTAACACGCACTTTTTCTTTCAACGTCTGCGACGATGATATCAAAGTTGAAGTAAGATATGTGGAACCTGAAGTCTATTCCATGAGAATCAATCAAATTGGTCCTTGGAAGAGAGTAACAGGCACATTAAAAAAAAAGGAAAACTCCTTGGAATTGCGTACCGAGGTTGACGAAACGATTACCAAAACGAGAATTATTAAAATCTACGACAAATTACATTTATTCACCAAAGCGAGTATTTTTTCTTTCTAACGAATTGTCTTCAAGTAACATTAATTCCAAAAATTGTCATTCAAAAATTGATTAATTTCAGCTTTAATTTTTGTAGGACCGTGAGTGGCAATTTAACATACCTCCTATAAAATTTCTTCATGATCTTACAAAGTGTCAAATTAAGGTGGATCCCTGCAAAGCTTCAAGTCCTATACCAGGTACTATAGAAAAATTATGCGTAACGAAGGGAGACGCTGTAAAGATTGGAGACGCTTTGCTCGTAATTAATGCCATGAAGATGGAAGTATGTTTTTAAGTTAATTTTTAAGTATGTTTTAATGTTATACTATAACTTTATACATGCATTCATATTTCAATGTTGACTGTTTCTCTTATAGCATATTGTCAGAGCATCTATAAATGGAACCGTCGAAGACGTACTATGTGCAATAGGTGATAATGTGCCAAAGGATAAAATTCTGATTAAGTTAACTCAATCTGTATCTTAAAACATAAATATTACAAATTATTATTGTTTTTATCCTGTCATATTTTTTTACTCGATTACTTTTAAATAATTCTTTCCTGTCGTACAGTTCCAAACAATTCGTAATATCCCTATTCTCATTCGACCAACGTATTTTGTATGCAAATCAAATGTAAATTACACACATGTACAATGTACAAATTCTAACTTTTCGATGTAAATTATTTGAATAAAAATTGCGAATAACGTACATAAAATTATAATGTTTAATGTATCGTTAAATTAACGTACAACGTAAGTTAAACGACTCTATTTCCGTTATTGCTAAAAACGCGCCAAATGGTGTTGCACGATTCATGGTGTACAAAACGAGTTTAGTTCAAGTTTAGTTCAAGAATGACAAAGTGGTTTTTAAATAATTTTTAGGAGAATTATAAAAAAAAATGAGTAATTTCAGATCTCCAATGCGATGTATTTCTCCTAACGCGAGGTAATGCAACGAATTAAAAATAAGCAAAAGAATTGAACGAAGGTTAGAAAGTTGTTTACTCTCGGTTCGCTTAATCACGTCGAATAATTTCATTTGTAGGATTTTAAGTGCCAAACCACAAGTGGAACAAACGCTCGATATAAGACAAACTCAAAGCAAAGCAAGAAACAATATTACGTGGTTTTTTGTCAACAGTTCTTTATTTGGAATCCTTATTTTTGATATGTAAACTCGTCATTGTCATGCTTCTTTGTCAATCGATTGTCTATTCTATCAATATTGAAAGAAACGCACATATCTGATATGTGATATTATTTTTTTAGAGTCTACGGAGGCGCAGCATACGAACCATTCTGTTGGGCTGAGTGGTGTTTGGCTTTGATATTTGCGTTAAATTCTCTTTATCATATAACAAAATACGCATGGGCTAATTTTTCTCTACAGCCAATTCTACTGAATCCTAAACAAAGACGTCTATTGGGTATATCCGAGGATGATCCTCTTTTTAAGAATGAACAACCATCATCTCCGAAAGCATCTGAGCCAATGGTTCCATTAAATTTGTCATGCATAAGTCGTCTCAACAGAAGAATGACTCCACTTGGTTCTACAGGATTAAGTGAATCCAGTATGATTAATATTTTTCTTTTTAAATTTGGGTACTGTGCAGAAACTTTTTCTATGATCTACGTTTAAAAATTTGTTTTTAAGAGGACTTTTCATCACCAACTCAGTTTTTTAAATATGGTAGTCCTACGTCACAAAAATCAACATCCAATCCTAACGGATCTTTTAACAAATCTCTTAATACTTCGACAAATGGAAATTTAACAAGCGAAGATTTGATTCAAAGTGAAAGGGAATTAAAAAATTACTTGGAGGAAGCTCATAAAAAAAAACACATTCTATCAACAGATATTGATCAGCCATCTAATTTGCTCAGCTCATTTTGGTCACATCCAGCGATTAGAAGTCCTGGAGAGGTTTCTCCATTGTTAAGAAGATGTGCATATCAATTAGCACCTATTATCGGTAAGAACTTTTTTTTTTCTTCGATAAAATAGAATTTATAATTTTCATCTTTTCCGTAGACAAGTCAAAATCAGCTAGTCCTGGCAGCGAAGAAGGAAATTCACCTAGGGGTATGTTTGGCGGACCAGACGTTTGGAGAAAATATAGAATCGATCCAATTAAAGTAAACGAATGGACGGCTCATCTTCGCATGGCAAGTAGAATGAGATCAGATACTGAGAAAATTCCATTATACTCATATGTATATATATATGTGTGTGTGTGTGTGTGTGTGTGT
>CAJDYZ010003347.1:15896-37063 GCA_903986555.1 Heterotrigona itama
ACACGACGATCATTCGTTTTTATTAATGAAACGATTAACCCTATCATCGAACCACAAACATCTGCGAGCGATGCATTGTCACGCCATCGAGACTGCCACAGCAGCGTTTTCGTTTGCTCGCGCTAGTCGTGGACACTGTGGCTAAAACATTTCACAGAGATAAGAAACAATATGATAAAAATTTCCTTTACCTTTAAAAGATTAAGGATTAAGCCGCTCGATCGTCTACGCAGTGTCGTTGCCAGGGGGACGCCAAGTATTATTGAGTCGATAAATAGAAGATTAGTTGGCAACGTCTCTCGTGCGCAATCATGTCTGGTCCGTTAGCACCCACCGTAGAAAACAAATTAAACGATTTGAATAAAAAGATTGCAGAGATCAAGAAAAAGATCCAGCTATCAGGTAAAATTTAGAAATTAACGACACTGCGTGAGATAGTAGTGTTACGATCGTTTGCTTAATCTGGCTTAATATTCATATACAGTGTTTGCTACGCTCGCATAACGTCACTTGAAAAAAAAGAAAACAATTCGCTAATGTTTATTTCCCAAGCAAATTCCTGATTGCATGCACAGAGATACATAAGAACACGTTTAACCGGAAAGACTAGAGGTTCAGGAAAAAACGTTCGTGTCGCATAAGTGGCTGCTCGGAAAGGAAAGGAAAGAAAAGAAAATTTCTGCTGGCGTATCGACGTATCAAATGCTATCAAAATGCTAATTATAACATGAATATTTCAGTGAGCGTTTCTATTAAACGCAAAAGTAGCAAATATCATTCCAGTTCGCAGGCTCGAGCATTTGCATAAAATGTAATATAATATATGATATAGTTGTTGACGTTGATCATTTTTTAATTCGTATTGAATATTCATACTGAATATTGAATGTATAATTTCGAATGGTAAATAATTTTTATTTAAATTTTAGTTACAATATAGAAAATACAAATTTTCGAGATATCGGATCATATTGACAAATAATTACAGTAAATTGTTCAATAGAAACATTCCAGGTAAGGTAAGTAGGTTGTCATCTTGTTATTATCATTTTAGTTCACGGTTCAGGAAACTGGTACCACGATTACTGCCTCCCTAGATTCCTTCTAACAGTCGCTTAAAATGATAATATAAATAATTTGATATTTTTCCCTTGCATAAAGTCTCTTTTGAGGAAAATCGTGACATCGTGATTTCAGTAATTTGGGCAATTTAGTTTGTTTAAACTATGTTCATGCATCGTAGCTTGATCCATCATCAATATCAGTTTGGTCACGACTGGCGTTTGTTCTATCCTTCGGCTATTATTATAGAAACGGTTTTGTCTCGTTTCATAGCTTAATTATTGCTCCGTTGTCTCTGAACCTACTCAAAAAAAAAAAATAAATAAATAAATAAATAAATAAAAAAATAAATTCCGTAAAAATATAGAAAGTGCAGGAATTTATTTTGCAAGGAATAATATTATCCATCAACGTAAAATATTTGCATTAAGGTAAAGAGTTGTTCAAACCATATTGACAAATATAGTTTTATCTTGAATCAAAACAACACTCCGTAAAGCCCACATAAGGAATGGATAGGTAGATTTTACTTATAAGTCCTTTTTGACAAAGAATAGATACTATTCTTATATTAGGCATCCCGTACGAGGTAAGATGCATCAATAATAAGAAGCACATGGCTTACGTTCGCAGAAGGACAAAGAAAAGCGAATTTCGAGGAATACGAGGCCAAGAAGCACGAGTACGCGGAGAAAATCGCGACTCTCAAGCAGAGCATCAAGGAGCTCTACGTGGAATACGCGAGTGTGCAGAACGTAATTGTGAAATACGACGATTAGAAAAGGAAGATTGATCGAGTAAGAAATGTCTCACATTTCAGAACGAGGGGAAATCGGAGAGTAAAATTCACGCGAGCCGCGAATCTTCGGCTCGTGAGAAAAAACGCAATTTAGGAGAGGCGATTAATAAAATGCAAGAGGACAATGTACGCTTGAGAAGGAAGCACGATCTAATTAAGTACGAACGTAAGAAGGTGAGCGACGCGATACCGATCTCTTTAAACATTATCTCGCGCGAATGTACATCCATGGAAGCGTAAATATTTCTTAGCGACAGCAGAAATTACACTCGTTGCTGGATGAATATGGTAAATTAATGAGCAATAAGATGCAGAAGATATTTAAGAGGAAGACGGAGAATCCATCGCGAAACGTGAGTTAGAACAATGAGGTAAACATTATCGCAAATGTTCACGCATATATTATCAGAGTATCCGTTCTCTCGTTCCTGTTCTCACAGAAAATTGTTAAACTGGAAGTGCTTTTGGAACACATCCGGATGATGCAAATCAAAGCGAACATAGCGCGAATGAAATACCGATCGATGTGCTCCGGCTTGAAGCAAAAGTCTGTGCTTTACGCATCTTCGTTAAAAAATCTGGAAGACGAAATAAAGGAGCAGGAGAGCGAGATAAAACGTCTCCAGGCAAGGCGTGATTCTAATTGTCAAACTGAAGTTCCGTCTTGAACTATAAATTAATCTAATTACGCATTGTCCGTGCATAGAGCGTGAAAGAAGAAGCTATTGCGTTGAAGGATCATATGCAGGAAACATTGATAAAGGAAGAAATCGAAGTTACGAATTGCAGCAGGGAACGCCACGCAGTTCTCGAAGAATATAGGTACGAATCGACGAACGAACGTTCTGCTCCAAATCTGCTTGAGATGTAAAGCAAAACTAAACTGAATTCTCTGAACTGCAACCAGGCAACGCGTGTTAGAGAGAAAAATGGAACTGGAGCGTTTGGAGAAGATGGTATTCCATACGCGTCCGAGAGACGATTTTGACACACGTGGAAAGAGTGTTCACGTACAGTTCACGGAGGACATGGTGAGCAAGGACGAGGTGACACGACTGGAAGAAACGTTCGCCAAGCTTCGCAGTGCCACCGGAGTGTCCAGGTCCGAGGACGTTCTGAACCGGTTTCTGGGTCAGCGAGCGACTAACGATAATCTGCAGAAAATGCGGGTGGCCACGGAGCAAGAGAAAATGGCGTTAGAAAAGCAGAGGCTGCAGCTCATCGACGAGATGGAGACCAGAAAGTTCTCGGAAACGAAGGACGCGGAACAGTGAGTTTCCACCTCGTTTTATACATTCGACAAGAATATCCTGTGCTTCCTATCGATCAGAGACCGCGTGTGTTAGAAACGCGGAAGAAACGGAGAAACTAAACCAGCTTATCGGACGACATCGATCGCGCCAATTAAAAGCGGATACGGAGAGACAAAAGGCGGAAGAACTTTTGCAGGAAATTACAACGACACTGTGGAATGTGTGCAACAAATTTCGGGTAGGTAATCACCTTAACTTCATCAACCTATTTTATTCTTGTAAGAGAAATTTGACCAACGCAACGATTGGATCTCTAAAAATTTTTACTCCGAAATGATTTGTTGCAAGTATAGGTTGCAATAGGTAACTATTTTTACCGTATCGGAGACTAGGGAAGAGAATGAAGTTGCAACTTACGACTCTGGTTAAAAGTTAAACGAGAAAAGAGCAGTAGAAAAAAGAATGTTGCTTTCGCACTCGTGTTACCAATAATTAATCACCTTTCGTTGCAAAGAAAGATATTCAATTAACGTATTTCTGTTGGTTTCTAAACGGAAAGAAATATCTCGATGAATTAGCACATCGACGGAATCGAACATTCTGTAAGCAGACATGTTAAAATGGAAATACCATGTATATATTTCTAATTAAATTAGTGAAGCCACCATCGATGCGGTGGTTACCGCAATGGAACCGCTTCGAGTTTTCATAGCCATTATATTGTCTCTCCGAAGATTTAACACCCCCGGACATGCTAGTCGTTGACCAATGAATTTCCGTGAACAATCCCTGCCTGTAATTCTCACCTTAAGAAGCCGCTGTCCTAAGTCTGCAAGTGATTAACACCTTTGGACCTAATCGAAAGTAAACACTTCGGTAGAACGTCGAACCACGAGAAAATCAATTATTGATTCAATCGATCTCGAGGAACGTATTGCCCTTAGTCGTTAACTCCTTCTACGGATTTCCCCCCCCCCCTCGGAAACACTGCTGAGCGTGTATAAATATTGAGAGTGTCAAATACTGGAAAAACATCTTCTCTTGAAATTCAACCTTTCCTTTACAGGATTTTTTGAAAGTTCAATCAAATTGTCTCAAACGAAATAACAACTTGTATATGTTGCCTGTCTACTTTTTGCTTTGGACGATTTTAGACGACGACAGACACAATTTGAGGAAATATCTTTTCCACCATCTCACTTTTAGGATGTAATGGATACGTTACCTAGAGAAGCAAAAGAAATCCAACAGCCTTTGCAACTTATAAATTTAATGAACGAAAGGGCGACGAGTATTATTGAAACTTTCGGAGGACCAGACAAGTATCTGGAAGTATTGAACGAAGTATCGGTTGATAAGGTAAGTTTCAAAGATGTTCAACATCATCATCCCTCACAGTGCAGGTGCCAGAAGATCTTGGCTGTTTCGTATGATATTTATTGTTCGTGATCAAACAATATTTTATTTTTCTAAAGAATCTTTATTTAGTTGGAAACAGTATCGATTACGACTACCTCAGTGGAGGGAAAGGCAACGCGCACAAATGGAGGGCCACTTTTTCCGCGATTTCCATCCTCAGCAACACAGGCCACATTGCCTTCTGAAGACGAAGAGGATGTGCCAACTAGAAACACTCTCAAGAAACAGGCACAACAATTGGTCGATATTAAAAGTCGTCGAAAAGGATTTACCTTTAGAAGATGAATCCTCTCGTTGTTAGTGAACTTGTTCTGCAAATATGTTTCCTTTTTGTTTTAACGCTAGCAACCATTTATAGGCACTAGCTAGAGAAATAATAAATTGATTTATCATTAACTGTTTATTACTTTTCCTTATAAATTTATTTCCATCTTTAATCGCGTGCAGAAGATACGCCAGTTTTTTAAATGAGTTCTAACTACATCTATCAACAAGGAATTAAATATTGTTCGAGCGAAATATAGTGAAAAAGCAGAGTGTACCTTTACAATGTAATTCGTACGATGTATAAATAATAAGTTAATTAATAAAATTAATTAATACAAATTCACAGATTAATTGAATCTCTTGATTAGTTGTCTTGCAAATGAAAATAATAAAATTTATTAAATAATAAAACTAATTAATAAAAATTCACAGATTAATTGAATCTCTTGATTAGTTCTCTTGCAAGTGAAAATTGAATTGAATGTATTAAAGTATATGCCTATCTATGGACATGGACACTACGTACATGCATCTATCTTTGTCACATGCTACTGCGCTCTTTGTCTACGAACGAAATGGGTGCTGCTATCTACCGAGTCTTTTCATTTAACTCTTCTAGTTCCAATTAAAATTAAAAATGCTTAGAGGGCAGCAGCATTCGTACAGGATGTGTGCTGCCATCAGTTGTAGACGGCCAAAATGTATATATAGTTTTCTCTTGTTGCAATATGGCAGCATCTCTCTTATTCTTCGCAAAATGATAGTTCTAGCATTGTTCTAAGTAGCCGTTGTTTACATATATCAGCAGCTAAGTATATTTTTATTGTTATTAAAATTTGTACTTTCAGTAAAATTCTGATAAAGATGGGTCAAAAACGTAAAAATCGGAATGGAAATGACGACTTTGAATATGATCCAGCACCTAAACATCTTCACGTTGCTCATATTAAAAACCAAGAGAAGCGTTTAATTATTATTTTAGAGAAAGCTCAATTAGAATCGGTTAAGGTAAGATTATATTTGTCTTCATGATCGAGTGCCGATTATTTTATTTATTAATTAACAACAGATTTTTAAATTCATTATTAATAGTTATTTAGAATAGATATTTTATGTGTGTGCATATATGCAATTGTTTTGTATATAATGCGACACGCGCGCATACATGCACAGGTGTATATATACATAAAAATCATTAATAAATAAATTTAATATTATAAACAGTGTAATAATAATTGCATTATAGATCATAATAATAATTTATATCGAAATTTTTTCAGGTTGGAAATAGTTTTGAGTTATTGAATTGTGATGACCACATTAGCATATTGAAAAAGAATAATCGTGATCCTGGTACATGTAGACCAGATATTGCTCATCAATGTTTATTGATGTTGATGGATAGTCCCCTAAATCGAGCTGGACTTTTACAAGTTTACATCCATACAGAAAAGAATGTATTGATAGAAGTAAATCCACAAACCAGGATACCAAGAACATTTAAACGTTTTGCTGGTCTTATGGGTAATCATAAATAATTAATATTTCAAAAAGCTAAAATGCCTAGATGAAAAAGAACATGGTAGATCACATTATCTGGGGAGTAATTTATTATTAATCATCATCATGTCAAATCAGTTGTCTATCAATTTAATTTAATTAAATTAAATTAAAATATTACTCTTCTATATAGTTATATTTTTAAGTTTTTACAAAATCATATTGATAGAAGAGCCTTTTTTAAAGAACTTACATGTTAAGTTTAATAGATTCTTTCAACTATTCAACATATTATATTAATATGATCTTTAATCATGAAACAATTTAAATTTAAACAATTAAAAGGAAACATACATAATGTGTTTGTTATACTTTACTTGCAATTTATATTTTCTATTAACTCGTTTTGTATCTTGCAGTACAATTATTACATAAATTTAGTGTTCGTGCTAGTGATGGTCCAATGAAACTATTGAAAGTAATTAAAAATCCAGTTACTGATCATCTGCCAATTGGATGTCGTAAAATTGCAATGTCATTTAGTGCAAATAAAGTGCAAAATCCACGAGAATTAGTTCCTCCTGATGAACCAATAGCCATCACAGTAGGTGCAATGGCACATGGACAAGTAAGTTTTTCGAATGTTAAATAGGTTACATTGTTCTATATTATCTTATTTAGTTCTATCACTCTTATTAATAACTGAAATTACAGGTAAAGCCAGATTATGTAGAAGATGTAATATCTATAAGTAATTATCCATTATCTGGTGCTTTAACATGTAGCAAATTATGCTCTGCATTTGAAGAAGTTTGGGGAATAATGTAATATCAAGTTAATACACATTAATATACATAATGTATGTTAGTTTTATTTAATCCTGAAATTTGTTATTTTTGTATTATACACGTAAGTGATACGTAAGTAATTTTTGTATAATTATAAAATACTAAATGAAATGAAAAGAGAATGACATGTAAATATAAATAAAGATATACAAAATTCTATTATATTTATTCAATTCATCTGTATTTGGAGTACCTCAAATACCCAATGGAAAATCCTAAACAAAATGACTCATCAATATTGGTTTTCAAATGATTGGTTCATTTCAAACGCTCTACAAAAGTACACCAATCGCCGATTAGAACGTGATAGTTAATGACGACCGAAACACCGGAAGTGTGCACTAACATCGAGTCGTAAATATCTAGTTTCTTTTTTGACTTTCGTATTTCATTACGTCATCAAAGCTAAAATGGTCGTTAATCTTAAGTATTTAGAACACTTCTTTATCTTCATATAATTTACTTTTTTAAGACCGTACTATGTTATTTTCTAAATCTTAAGGTCTGTCGTTTCTGTGATTCAATGTCTTTGTTCAAAGTGACAAGTTTTAATAATGTAAATTGCTAAAAAGTGATAGTATTCGTCTAAGGGACGCCATTTTGTGATTTAGTGCCATAGCTGGTTGTGTCAATGTACATACATAATAGAAAATTTTTATAAATACTAATCCAAATTATTGTGAAATTCTTTTTTATTCAGTGTTTCTTTAACGATATAATTTGTAATATGTGATGAATTTCATAATTGTCCAATTGACTACCGTAGTCAATATCACGAATTTCTAGACTATTGATGCGTTATTTACTTTGTCATTGATAAGATTTTAGAAGCTTAGTAGTTTATTTATTCAAGGGCGTTATTAGCTCTACTTCAAAAATTTCGTTCTCTACGAGTTAAATTTGTATTTCGTTTGAAATATATGACAAATCAAGAGACAATTGTCTCTTACATGTCTCAATGTGTAACGGAACTTTGTATGACACGTCATGACAAAATATCATTTGAATTGTGTGTAAAAATCATTACGTACTAATGAAAATTTTAATTATTATATTATTCTTAATTTTATTTTAATTATTTAAAAGTGTTAAAAGTGAAATATAGTTATAGATTTTGCATGTATCCCAAAATGCATTGCAGTAACTATAGAATCGTGGAATCGAACCACGACTTGCGCGGTGATTAATAAATTTTAATATTATATTTCAAAAAAGAAAATTACCAATTACGAATAGTATTAAAATTTATTTTGTTTTCTGTTGCTCTTACTTATTAATGTTTATATTTATAAATTATTATTTCAACTTACATAAAAATGCATTATGGGTGAACATGGAACGATGGAAATTAACCATTAATTTTTGGATATATATTTATTATATTTTAATAAATATATAATAAAATTCAGTGTCAATTTGAAAATAAAATTGTCTAATTATTATGTACCTGTACCCTGTGAATCCTAGTCTCTCTCCTTGCTATAAAATATTGTAATGAAGTAGCGAAAGTGGAATTTATTTTGAATTGGAATTACACTCGGTTATTTTGAAATAGACTTGCGGCGATAGAGGCGAATTTCGATGATGATAAATTACCATGGTACGCAGCTGTAACGAATCAATAGTTAATATAGCCGTTATAAACAAAGATTTTTTAACTAGAATTCAAAATCAATATAATTTTCAAACGTTTGTTAACGATTTTTGAAATTGGCGCGTTATTGTTCGAGTTAGTTCGACAAAATTCGGAATGGTAGAACAGCGAGGGGAATGGATAGACAGGTCGTGTTCGAGAAACAGCGGAACAGGACCATTCAGTACGTCGCGGAAGAATGCGTAGCCATTGTTGGTGCTGCGATCGTTAGTTTCTAGATCCGAGATCGTCATGGGCACGGAAACCCATTCGAGTGTACGAAACTCGAGGAAAATGTCGGTGGAGCCCAGTACGAGGCACTGATACAATATTAGTACGAGAGATCGACGTTTGTATTCGTAAGTGTGGAACTAGTTGGTCGGGCAGCGTCCGCGTTCGTCGTGTATGCGAACCGAGCGCTCGCGCTCGCACGAGTGAGAGTGAGTGAGTGATACGGTGGGGCACATTCGGCGACGGCCATAACACCGACCAACCAAACTAGCAAGCAGGGAGAAAGCGTAGTGCGAGTGTCCAAGACGTAGTGGTAGTGTTTTTCGATAGAATTCCTGTGAAAAGTGGACTTCCATTGATCAGGTAAGTGATTGCAAGTAATTCTGAAGTTTCTGGCTCCGTTGATGATAAGTATAGCGCGTGGTGTGTGTCGTGGTGGTGCGTAAGTGGCGGCTGTAGCGGCGGGCCCTTGAGAGCTTTCTTTCTTGAGCGGCCATACCGCCATGTTGAAACCTACGCCAAATCGAGTGACCGAAAAGGCGCCTCGGCTATTTCGCGCGCGCCACAACTCTCTAGTGTGAGAAACATTTGGCGATTTCTGCGCCAGTCGAGCGCTCGGCTAGATTCTCACACGGCGGCTTGCTCGTGTTTGTTGTGCGTCGGCTGGGTGCATCGGCTGGGCGCGGGTCTGCTACCCTTCCCCTCGACATCCTCTCCTACTTGTCTCCTCCTCTTTCCACTCCTGCATCTACCGCGTTTATTTTTCTGCGATCGTCTTTCGCGGTTCTTACCTTTCCCCTTTCTTACTTTAACAACTTTTAACCACCAAGTACTTTATTCGACCCGCGAATTCTCTTATCTCTGCCCTTGATACTCTACGAATAAAACGTCTTCGCGGCATGGATTGTTCTGGCAATATTCCTCTTCGCCACGGCAGAAGCTCTTGCTTCCCATGGTCGAGATCTTATGGTCGTTCACAACATCGTTTTTTTCCTATGCATTGTCAATTTTGTATTTTAATAGTCAGCTCACTTTCTATACCAGTGTACCAGTTATTTGTGCTACTTTTATCAAACTTTCCATTTTGGCTTACACTGGTTTTGAACAATAGGGTATGCACGTTGACTCTTGTATACATTTGCAGATCACCATGTGTCAGAAGTATTACACTTTGGACACCATGTTCCTGATTGATTCATTCTCTTTTTTAAAGTTTTTGCATTATATGTGTTATTTACATACATCTTCTTGATATTTTTTGTAACTTCATTATATGGAACTTTGTTCTATTGACAATTAATTTCACACTTTACATTTATTACAAAGAACTATGATATTGGATAGAAGGTTGTAAATTATGATACTATCTATATGTATATTTCTATGACGAGATACATAAGAGCAGATTTATAGCACAATTTAATCACGTTTTTTGGATTATTATTCTTTATGATTAATGCAAGAAGATATAATTCTTTTTTTGTATTCAAGGAACTTTTATAAGTATCTGGATATTAATAAACATTGAATAAGCATTGTTAACTTTGATACATGCATTCTGTCTTACTGCTGTTTCACAAATTGTAGTTTTCAGTTACAAAAATAAGTTTGCAATAACTTCATAGTTAGGAAAGGTTTAAAAGAGCAATTTGAACGTGTTTTGGTATAGCGACCAATAGATATTGTCAGTTTATGTATAAAAAAGAAGAAATTACAAATCAAGCATGTATCTCATACATTCAATTTTGCATGATATGTTAAATAATTCATAGCAATGTGTATATATACGTACATATACACAAATAACTTGAAAATAAATCAATGTTTAACTTGCTCTAAAGCGATAAAACAGTTTGGGGTTGTTACAATACGGGGTCCTGTTGTTATGTTATCCAGATGTTGCTAATGTCGCGAGTCTTGGCTGGAGGTACGGAGTCTCACAGCAGTGTACAGGGCTGACATTCAAAGTACTACCATTTGGTAGGCTTGAGTAGTGTTATGCCTCCACGGCACCAATCTTCCTGGTTGCAGCGCAATCATCTTGGCAAGCAATTAGTAAGCTACCATGCTCAATTCAGAATATATCCTTGCCATCTCAATTGTTGATGAAGCCTCATAGCCTCAAGCATCAACGTAAGGCAGTTACCTGCTGCATAACATTTATGTACAGTATATGTCGGAAAGGTAGGTGAAGCTCATTACCGTGGACTTGATGAGCCTTATATTATAAAATACATCTAATTATTTTATGAAATGTGAAGTATGATTGTGTCAGTCGGAGTTTGATATCTCTCTTATAGTGAATTCTGTAATTTCGAGAGAAGGCAATAAAAGTGGTTACTGAAAAATATTGGAAACTGTGGTATTTCGTGACTTTATGTTACAATGATTAAGTAAAATAGGTTGTATGCAAATTTTAAAGATCATGATATTATAAACCCACAATGCGATATAAAATTTAATACTGACTATTTTATTCCTTTTTTTTTAAATCATTTGTTTTTAAAACTTATTTACACATTTGTATTTTTCTGTTGCAGAAACGAAGCCAAGATGCAGCAGGTGGACACTATCTCGCAAAATAATTCGGTAAGTTATAGATTAATTTTATGAGATATTAATTTAAAATGCAGCTTGCTTATTAATTTACTAATGCTTTATATAAAAGCTGTATTTAATTATATATATTTCCTTTGGGTGACCTTAATATAGTCAACACATTGTGTTAAACAGCATATGGAGATTTGTCGTTTCATTTATTTTAAAGTTTACTTAGTTTATTTTAAGAAGTAGGAAAGATTTTCTTTTGTTGTACTTGATATTAAATCATATTAATTATATTGACTTTATTTCCTTCTTTTTTTATTTTTTTAATGTCAGAAATAATCTTATATAGATTTGATTAGTATTTATATAAAATTTGTATAATTCTTAATTTAAAATTATTAAATAGAGACATAATTAATATTAAAATTTTAAGCTCAATATGCTTTTTAAATTAGATATATAGTTTTGTAACCATCCTCCTAATGCTGTAAACTATGTCTGCTATCTATTTTTAAACTATTTACATTCTTTAAAATAAAATAAAATAAAACTTAAAATATTGCGTATGCCTTACTCCTGGTATCATGCTGAGCATATTTTTTTTATGTAATGAAATTGAGCGTTGTTTGATTGAATGGTATGTATGAATTACAGTTAGATGTGGAGGAGCGAGAAAGGCTGTGTAATATACCGAAGGTGAGATTCCTTGTTGACTATTGTTTCAACTAGGATATGTATGGTCAAAATATGAAATGGCAGCTCCAAATATGTATTATGAGCAATTTGTGGTTTTGCTTCTATATTTTTATAGAATTATATACAAACAAAATAAGAAATGAAATGTTCAAAGAAGAAAAGTATAAAAACATTAAAATTATATATAAACTAATAAATATTTCTTATGTAGTATTTATGAAGCAAGATACTGTTTGCTCAATATATTTTAATTTTATTTGTTTAATTTTATTTGTTTATTTGTTTTTTAAGCTTGCAAGTCATTTCGTATAAAATACAATTTGGACAAATTTTTATACACTCTAAATAGAGTATTTTCATAGCAAAAAGACTTTATTTTTGTTTTATTTTGCTTTATTTAATCTTGCTTTATCTTTGTTTTCTTTTTTGTTTACATTCCCTTTATTATATTTCAATTGCATGATTGTATGAAATGACCTAGAGTTGCCATTATGTTTGAGTTGGAAATATTTTTGTAACATACATATGTTTTTATTCAATATTCAATTAGACTTCTGTTAAAAAACATTCTAAATTGCTTGCCTGTGGTTATGGAATTTAAATATTTAGCAGCCTAATTCGCTCATTGCACGAATGGGTTTATTTTTATGATGCATGATTATTATTTATAAATTTGTATATCATAATAAAATTGTATGAAATAAGTCAATTAAATTATTTAATTTTGTTGCGTTAAAAATATTTATTAATAAAATTTTGAAAAACTATTTTGCTAAAAAACAATAATCCATAGTCTCATTTATAAAGAAAAAGATTTTATAAAAAAATAAAGGCAATAGAATATCAAAGCATGAGCTGTATAGTAACATTATTTATGATTTTAATTATTAATTTCATGTAAAAAAGAAATCATGATCTCAGTTTGTGCTTTGCAGAAGAATTTTATTTTCATTCTTGAATTTAATAGTATATAACAACAGTAGTTATAGAACTAACTAATGAAATAAAGTTGCATTGATAACAAATATATAAGTATAAACTGGGTAATGCAGACGAGTGCACCTGGTAAGACATCAACTACACCAGCAACTCCTGTGAAGGAGCCACCACCACGTGATGAACCAACCGTGGAACCTGTGAATGGTGTAGTCCAACCACCTGTTGTGCCTCCACCTAATCGCCCAGGGCGTGTTACTAATCAACTACAATTTCTTCAAAAAGGTGTACTCAAGCCAGTATGGAAGCATCAATTTGCGTGGCCTTTTCAGCAACCTGTAGATGCCAAAAAACTAAATTTACCAGTATGTAGATATATTTATTTTTTAATGTATTCATTTTATTATCTAAATGTTAACAATATTATAGAAATATTAGGAAATATAAAAATATTATCATTCAATTAAATAATTACAAATTTAATAGGATTACCACAAAATTATAAAGCAACCAATGGATTTGGGCACAATCAAAAAACGATTAGAAAATACATATTATTGGAGTGGAAAAGAATGCATTCAAGACTTCAATACGATGTTTACCAATTGTTATGTTTATAACAAACCTGGAGAAGATGTTGTGGTTATGGCACAAGCTCTCGAAAAATTATTTCTCACAAAGGTAGATTTTTAAAATGTTGATAGTGATTAGAAAAATATATATTATAATGATAATTTATAATATAATTCAAAATAAATATCAATGAAACTAGGTTGCACAAATGCCAAAGGAAGAGGTGGAATTAGAACCCCCTGTTCCAAAGGGACCTAAAGGTAAAAAAGCTGGTAGAGTTGGGGCACCAGTAGGTGGTGTAGCAGGAAGTGCAGGAGGTACAGGTCGAGGCCGACCTTCCTCTGGTGCAGCTGCAGTTACTTCCAGTGTACCAAATAGTTTAACACCTTCAGCTACATCGGCTGGAACAACAGGTGTAATTCCTATGCCTCCTCTTGGCACTCAAGCACCTGCTTCTGTACCTGGGAGCACTAATACAACTACTATTGCTCCTCCATCGAGCATGGGAGTTACTCCTATGGCTACACATAATTCTTTGCCTCAACAAGTGGTCCCTCCAACTAGTGGTTACCATGCACAACCAGCAATGGATCCACAAGCAGCTTCTGCTGTGCCTCCTCCTCCACAAGTTCCCACGGCACCAACGGTAATGCCTCCATCCCAACCAGCGAAGCTTAAAAAAGGAGTGAAGAGAAAAGCTGATACTACAACTCCTACTGCGAATTCTTTTGAACCTTTATATAAAATGGATCCTAAAAATGCCAAAATACCCACAAGGCGAGAGTCTGGCAGACAAATAAAGAAGGTAAAAATTATATTTTGTCTATTTAATAAGTGTAATTAAGATTTGTCTAAAATGTTAAAATGCTTGTTTTTGTCGAAACGTTAAAATGTTAATTATTGTTAAAATGCGTGTTTTCGTACAATCTTCATGTTGAACATGCAACCTATTCATCATTTAATCACACATACCTGAAAAAATTATTTGATCAGAAAAGCTGATGCAGTATATTAGTTATAAAAAAGTGTATTTAAATTTTTTTTTATCGTTTTGTATTCGCGATAAAATTTTAACAAAAAAAGTTTATCACCTCGGTAAAAGTTTATCATCTATATAAATTTTTAATAATCACCAAACAAACTAAGGTGTATTCAACTATATTTTTGCTCCTTGTATGTTATAATCATATATCATCCATTAACAAAAAGTTCACAACATGGCTGTTTCAGCCAACGAGGCAAGCAGAAGACGGCTTAGTGCCATTCCACCAGGCCAACATGCCCCTCATCGGGGCAATGGCCCAACAGGTACATTTATTACTACTCCTTCATGCTCCTTCCTTTCATTTGTGTTGTCTTATCATTTCATGTTAAATATATAAAAAAAAAAAAAATAATATACCAATTTTGTCTGCATGAATTTTTTATTCATATATTTTGTTTATTTCTCAATTTAGGTCACAGTGTAAACTAAAAGTACTTTCATGAGTTGATAATTTTTTTCTTGCAGTCTACAATATTTAAGAATGTAATTTCTTAATTTTTTTAATAATTAGATATATTTACTATATTATACTATATCTTTTTTCAGCCTCAACATACTACTGGAAAGTCGAAAGAAAAACTTTCAGAAGCTTTGAAATCTTGTAATGAGATTTTGAAAGAATTATTCTCAAAAAAGCATTCGGTAATTAACTATTATATTTGACAAATACATATTAAGCCAATTTTTCAATTTATAATGTATATTTTTATCTTGTATAGGGATATGCATGGCCCTTTTATAAACCAGTTGATGCAGAACTCTTAGGTCTTCACGATTATCACGATATTATCAAGAAACCAATGGATCTTGGTACTGTAAAGGTAGTATTCATTAATGTATTTTGATTAGATTAATGTAGTTGATTCTATTGCTTTAAAAAACTATGTATTATTTTATTGATACGATTATTCTTTTGCAGACAAAAATGGATAATCGTGAATATAAAACAGCACAAGAGTTTGCTAGTGATGTTCGACTTATATTTACTAATTGTTATAAATATAATCCTCCTGACCATGACGTTGTTGCAATGGCTAGGAAACTCCAAGATGTATTCGAAATGAGGTTCGTTTTTACGAATGTCGATGCTAAAATTTATTTACTCTCCTTGTCTTACTTGACAAAATAAGATTTTTGATGAATTAGATACGCGAAAATCCCGGATGAACCAATGGGAAGTATGATTGGTATGAAAGGTAGCAGTAGTAGTGCCACTAGTTCTGGATCTGAAACTTCTTCTGAGAGTGATGATTCAGATGAAGAACGTACTCAAAAATTAGTTGCTTTACAGCAGGAGGTATATATATGTATATATATTATGTATATGTATATTATATATTTTTTTATTTTTGATACTGATGTAATTCTTTTTATAAATGTATCAAAAATGAACTTGATTTATAGCTGAAAGCTATGCAAGAACAAATGAGGAAATTAGTGGAAGAAAGTGGTAAGAAAAAAAGTAAAAAAAAGAAACCGGATAAGTCCAAGTCAAGGCCAATGAGCAATAAAAGTAGTAGTCTAGTTGCCAGTCATACTGGTGCCATGAAGGAACTAATGAAACCAAGTGGTGGAATCCCAAGTGTCTCTGATAGTGTTGGTGCTAGTATAGCCAGTGTTGCAATGGGAGCAGGTGATTTAAAAATGCCTGGTGGTATGGGTGGTGATCTTCATCATCCTGCAATAGCGGTAGGACCTAACAAAACTCATGCAGCAGGAAGCATGAGTCATCATCTGCCAACGGCGGCAAATGCTAAGCCAAAGGGGAAAGGAAGAGGGCCCGGGAAAGCTGCAACAGCGAATACTGCAAATAAAAGGCCAAAAGCAAATAGTAGATCAGCTGGAACTAAAAAGAAAAATGCTAGTAGTCAACCACCACCAATTACATTTGACTCAGAAGATGAAGATAACGCTAAACCAATGTCTTACGACGAAAAAAGACAACTTAGTTTGGATATTAATAAATTACCTGGTAAGTAATTGTTAGTGATATGAAATATAAAAATTTATTTTAGACATAAAAAATCTTTGTTACTACTCGTTTATCTTTCTATTGCAGGAGATAAATTAGGACGTGTTGTGCACATAATACAATCTCGAGAACCTTCATTGAGGGACTCCAATCCAGATGAAATTGAAATTGATTTTGAAACGTTAAAACCATCCACATTGAGGGAATTAGAGAGCTACGTTGCTTCGTGTCTTAGAAAGAAGCCACGTAAGCTTCATTTTAGGTTCTATTATAGCTTTATAATTAGGTCACTATCTTTTTTCCAATTAATTTGAAACAAAATATTTTTATATTTGAATAAATAAACTAACTAAACTAATAATAATGAAATAAGATAAATACATAATCATAATATTTATGATTTTATAAATTTAATCTATCTCTTATGATTTACTATTTTAGAATTATAAATAATTATCATAATTTGTTTAAATATATTTATTATTTTAATATTATATTTTGTTCGATAAATAATATGTATTTATATATATTGTTTTTAATATATTCGACATTTTTGTATTCTTCACAGATAAAAAAGTGAGTGGTAAATCTAAGGATGAACAAATGGCAGAGAAAAAGCAGGAATTAGAGAAAAGACTACAGGATGTTACAGGGCAATTAGGCAATGTTAAGAAAGCTCCTAAAAAAGGTTAGTACTTTGATTATATATATCATGTAACTTTTTCTTTTATGAATACAAATCGATATTAAAATTTAACGTAATTACAATTTTCTAAAATTTGTTTGACAGAAGACAGTAGTAAATCAGTCGATGTAGTTGGAACTGGAGGAGCTAGTGGGCCTTCGCGATTGTCAGCATCAAGCAGTAGTAGCAGTGATAGTGATTCCAGCAGTAGTTCACTTTCTTCGAGCACCAGTGATTCAAGCGACAGTGAAGCAGGTTAGATATGAACCTCATGTAACTGTTGCTATTATTAGACCCTTACTTGGGAACAATAAACTACTTAAAAAGTAGTTTTCATGAAAATATCAACTAATTTTTCTGTGAGATTTAAAATTATGGGGTTATTTGCGACTGTTCATTTAGAAAATTTTTAGTCAAAATTTTTCATAATATTCATTATTTAGTAACTCTTTCATAGAGCACAGGTTTCTATTCATGTCTATGCCCGGAAATATAAAGACAATATACCTGCTAATCAATAATCACGCAATATTGAACATTTTTATTTTCTTAATATTTTATGGAATATTTATAGTTTCTGTAGATGAAATTTTATAAATTTTATTTATAATTTTTGAAATATTCAAGAGTTTAAAAAAATTTTATCATTTTAAATGATACATAAAAATCATAGACGTGAATCTTTCCTAGTTACTTCAAATAAAGTTATTCACCATTTCATGCGAATATTTACTACATAAATATTAATAAAAGAGATACAATCATTTCTTTCCTTTTTTTTTTTTTTCTTTGATGTTATTTTCATTGCATAGAGAGAATGTTACTGTTTATGCATGTTTTCTTTTATGTTTCAGTTGCTATAAGTTATTTTTATTTTATTTTTCTTTCTGTATCAATGATTTTTCTTAAATATCTTTCTTAAGTAACTGTAACTTTTATATAAAGTTACTGAAACAAATTTTTATGTATTTTATATTAAGTAAAAGGTACCGTGTTAATAATTATATAGTATTAATTTTTAATGTATTAATCATTAATTTTTTAAAAAAAGATAAAAAGAACACTTAAAAAGTGTAAACAATGGAATTAGAATATTCCTTATTACAAGAAAATGGAAATAGCATTTAATGCTTCATGATTTGGTGATGACTTTGAAAAGAATTTAAAAAGAATGACAAGCTCTGTGCCTAAATAATTTTGTATTGGCAACCAAACAATCGAATACATTGCTGCAACATTATTGATGCAATATATGCAATGGTGAAGTTGCAAAGTAGATATAAAATGATTTTTTAAATGGGGTTTGACTGCACAAATGCATCGCAAATATCTTCTTAAGCTGCTAAATCTTGCTTATTAATTGTATTTATTAGGACGGCGTTATTCGTGTAGCTTAAGTGCTGCGTTATATTAATGCAAGTACGAATGTCGTGTCAAGTTTCATCGCGAAAGTTGAAATATATACCTATTGTCATTGTGAAATTAACAATGAAGATATAACTACTACAGATTTATTTATATTTGTGTATAGTTTTTGAAACAGATATATCTCTGAAAGAGTGTCTTTAAATATCAAATTTGAAACTTGACACAGTTAAAAAATTTTTATTTAATTTACAAGACAATATGCAATGGTAAGAAAAAAAAGGTGAGCTAGTGGAGTGCAGACTGTGTTTAGAGGATACCATATGCCATGCCAGCTTGTTTCACAAATTATATTATTGATTAAGGATGATTACTTATATTTTCTCTTGCCCTGTCGGTGTTGACAATACATTCTGTTGCTCGAAAGTCAAGTATAGTTTGCTATTCAAGGTCACTGAATTTTTCACTGCAGTCTCATGTTTAAACGTGTAAGGATGCATGTATTTTAAAAACAGATCAGATATTTGGAACGGTAAGGTTGTGCGGTTAGAATGTAAGAAAATTGTGTAAAATGTATAGAGAGAACATAATTTATAGCAGGGACTGTAGTGCCAAATATTAGTACCTTGGAGTATACATTGTAGCTTCTCCTGACAATTATATTGCCCTACGTAACCCAAGCAACATCATGCAATATATTAACTCTTGCAAATTTAATATTTATTTACATTAATTGATAAGCAGAGCATTACTTGTATCACTGTGTTTTTTAAATCATTAAGTTTGTTTCCTTGCATTGATTCATTCATGTCGTATCATTTCTCAGAAGATAGTACAATGACACTTATGAAGCGTCATTATTACATTAAGTGTAAATATGCACTTACCTGAGTGACGTGAGAACTGTGTTTAGGCTTCTGAACACCATATTTGTTTCTACAGTTTAGACTGTGTGAACTTAATAATCAATATTTAAGAAAAACAAATTAGGCAACAATATATTGAATATATGATACACACGGGAAACAAATGCAGACAATGTGTATTGGTGGCTGGATTTGCCACTGGAAGGTTACTATAATCCACAGCTTTCGCGTCAAGTAGTGACTTTAATGAGATACACTCTCGTGTTAATAACGTCTCCGCAAAGAAATTCAGAGAAAATAAAGAAATTACATATTTCTTAAAAAGCACTTACTTGTGATGTTATCTCATATAACTATTTCCATTTTTTAATTACTCTTATTTTTGACAAAGCCAAAGAAGTGGTGCTTCCTTTAAAAGTCAATTACTAAGATTTATCACCTCATGGATATACGCTTTGGTATTATAATAATAATACACTGTTATTATTTAGATGAAATGATGGAATTAAAACTTTAATTCTTCCTTCAGCTACATGGATTCAAGTGAAAAACTAGTTACAAAACAAACGGAGTAAAGTGTGCGGAGAAATTGATGTGATACAATCAATAATTTCCATTTATTTTTTCTATGATTAATGACTTTGAGCATACAAGGTTTATGTTAACATATCAGAGAACGGCAAGGGGAGTGTACAAACTAATAACACAGATAGAAAAAAGGTAGATACACTGTTTTTTAATGAATAGGGGGAACTGAAGACCAATTGTAGAAGAATTAGGAATGAGAGAACAGCTTGAAGAAATGGTCTACAGTACAATCAAAGGCATCCTAGCCTCCAAACACATTGTTTGCACTCCGCTAAGCTTTGCTAATCGTCGTTTCATTGTTCTATTTACCACTAGTTCTTCATTGATAGCCATTGTCAGTTTTTTCATTTCTGAAGTTACTCGAACTAAAATTTAGTACACTTTCGTTTGATTAGATATCAATATCGTTTTATGTCAGATAATAATTATTAATTACGTAGATAATTGGTGTGGTTTTACATACCCTTCTGAAACAATACTTACCCTTGTCAAAAATGAACTTGATTTTGTCTACGACAATACATTTCTTGAATATGCGTAATACATATAACTGATTTAGGATATTCATGCTGTAAAACAGTCACAAATAATATTAATTTTAACCCGTCCTATTAAAACGTTTTTAGACAACTTTTTATACAAGTTCAAATGAGGTTAATTTTAGTCATATTTTGTTTTTATAATTTTATGTATAAATGTCTGCTCCCTGATAGCGTTTTTTTGTTGAAATATCATGTAAATTTAGTTCTTATATATAGTAAAGTATATACATAAGAAGTTATGGACGTAATTGATATAAGAATTCGAAGGTGCTTTTTCGAAAGCTCTTCATGCTTGAAGATGTTGCATAAAATAAACATTAATTTAAAGAAAAAAAAAAAA
>CAJDYZ010003348.1:8521-20201 GCA_903986555.1 Heterotrigona itama
GACGAAGTCTACGCACAAAGTCAATTGCCAACAATGTATTTGCGATTCTCGCACGTGGAGACCGATAAACATATAATCTACTCGATTGCCCCTGAAGGATGTACACGCGATAAAGTTTGAAATCGAAGGTTTTTGCGAACTCGGATACTCGCCAGGATGGCGATTAAAATTTCTTCTCAGGCGTTATATGAATTTTTCACGTCGTTCAATCGTTTCGTTATTTTTATATTACTTATATTATTCCGAAGTAGTTTCATAGAGTTATATTATCAAGAACTGATCGCGGTTAATCATTTAGGTAACGAGATAATACGATCTTTGAAATCTTTGGAACGAGCTTCAACATTAGAAATTTATTCCAGACATCAAGGAGAAAGATTTTAAACATCTTCAACACTAATAGTCATTCATATATAATAGTGAATAGAGTCTTCAACTCTAACACACATATCGAAAGGTATATGTCATAAGTATGATATTTCGTTTGAATCTTTTTTTGCTTTCATTTGCGTAATGACAAAGGCTTTAATAATAAATTTCTCGCTGACCTTGGGATAACCGTGATGTGTGGATTGCTGCGCGGTGGAGTTGATGGTGGTGCCGGTGACGCTTCCGGTGGAGCCGCTCCTTCCGGTCGCGTTGGTCGCCGTATCCTCGCGGCTGAACGAGAACCTTTTCGGGCTCAGCGTCAGATTCGCGACGCTGTCGCTCACGTACTGTTGCAACGAGTTGAAGAAGCTCATTGTGCCGATGAGCGCGATGACGCGCGGGCAAACGAAAGAAGGAAATGAAAAGAAAAAAGAAGTGAAAGGAGGTTGCAGCTCTGGCCCTCTCGAAAGTTCAAACGGAACACTGGCGCGCGAGTATCGGGGCAATTGTCATCGTTTTCCTTCCGGCACGTTCGTGTTCCCGAACAACGGCTTCGGGGCGTTCAGTGCGCGGCAACTTTACACGCATCGATCTCGAAGCGATACACGCTGGATTGGCTCGGTGATACGTGAAGGAGAGCACCTCGACCTCGGCAACTTTCACGGTTCTTTGCGTCACGGTATCGATTCTGCCCCACAGCCATTTGCAATATCGTTGCTTCCTTCCTCCCTTTGCGTTACGCTTGCGGTTCCTCGAGCGTGCAGCTTAAGTCATCGTCCTGTCCGCGATCTTTTAACGATACATTCCCGTCGGCCGAGCACGTGCCTTGTTCCTATTGTTCTGGATCTCTCGCATCTGGAAGAAAAAAATTTTCAGCTTCGTTAAAGAAGAATTTCATGGATGATTTTCGCAGGGATGCGAAATATTATTATTTAGTGAGTACCAATGTTACATATGTGCCGTGTGTGAAATTTTGAAATTTTTGCATAACTGTTTGAAAAAAGTGTATGAAAAACAAAAATGATCCCACGTTTTTGAAAATTTTAATGTTAAGAGCGAATCAGTGCGAAAAATTACTCGATTCAAATTACTAATAAAAATAGAATATTAAAATTCACGATGATGTGATAACATGATACGTATTGATACTTTAACGTTCTGTCACTTAAAAAATTTTATTTTATTACTTTCTCGTCAATATCGGGCAGAGGTTTTATTGTATGAAAGTAGAATAGAACAATCTAATGCAATAAATTTAGAATAACAGACAAAAATAATGAACAGAGACGAGGAAGGGGAAGCAAGACTTAAGTATTTGTTCTAGAATTATTCGTTGACTGTATACATATATCTTAATACATAACACATGAATGAAAATACCAAATATTGTTTCAATTTCATTAACGAAAATGCAGATACATTAATTTACGATAATTTTCAGCCTTACAAATTAAAATTAGAAAATAAATTAGAAAATAAAATAAGAATAGAAGTTGAATCTCACCACGAGAATTAACACGTAGATTACAATCTGCGCCAAATGTGTGACTCAACGTAATAAAGTAAGTGGTTAACTATTTCATGTGCATAGTGCATGTTATAGGTACAGTAAAGCTTTCGATTAATTCTGATAGAAAGTAGATTGCTAACAAAGTAAGTTATTTCTTTATTTAAGGATAATTTAGGCTTATCGATTTTGTCTAATTCATAAATTACACGTCTTTTCATAGAGTAGTGAACAAATTGAATGAAATTGAAATTTCAATTATCCTCGGTTTCGTTTCGATTATCCTCGATTTTAGTATTTTAGTGAAATTCAATTAGATTGAAATCTAACGAGCTAGTAAGAAACATTTGATGAAATACATATTACATTCATTTTATCTATTAAAAATTACAACGAGCACTCTGCTTTGAATATTTTATCTGTTACTTCGCGTATTTTTTTTTCACTCTTAATTATAAAAATTCACTGATCATTTATTGCTATTGTATTAAATTTCGTAAATTTAACTCGTGCGCTTCTTAAACTTGCTTCATTGTACATCGGTCAAAATTGAAATATAATCCGCCTCGTCAAATCGATTGCCAATTTCCGAGATTGTTTAAACAAGCATCGATTGTGTAACGATAATCTTTTTACATAGGACAGTATATTCGTTCAACTTGTTCGACAAGCTTTTCAGAAACGTTCGATTGACTGAAACGTGCAATTTTGTCGCTGGCACTTAGATGACGAAACGAGTGATTTCAGAGATCCCTTGAAGAAGCAATTTCAAAGTGACGAGTCGTGTTTCTATTTTCTAATTCCTTGATAAATCGACGAAAATTTTTAACGTACGTTGTTTGGAATATTAATGGAGAGCTGGTGGATTATGTAGGGACGACGAACGAGCTTCCAGAGATTTGGCAAAACGAAATGGCGCCCAGTTACATTTCCGCTGCGGTTTCGTTGATATATGCGAACGCAATGATGCCGAATTTGGCGAACATCGATCGTTAAGTTACGCACGGCGGCCAATGATTCGGCCGAATGTTTGTCATTAATCGAAACGAACATTTTACAAGAGAAAATCGTTCGACGAACACTACCGAGCACTCGAGGCACTTGAAATTACAGCGCGAAATTATTTTAAAATTATTTTTAATAATCTGCAACCGGTACTTACGATTATTAATGAACGTTGGAAAATTGGATGCAATACAAGAACAATTAGACGCGGCTTAAACGAAAGCTTCGATCAATAATTTGTATAATCCAGATTACAGCAGCCGTGAAATAATTTTATATAAAATATGGATAAATATTCCTTTTCGCGGAGTTTCGTTCATTTTAATTGATAAGATCTTTAGAACGTAGTGTGCCATTATTTTTTAATACACCGCGGGATATTTTTCACTGGAAGATTAAGATAAACCATTGTGTTAGATCGTTTTCAGTCTGTTTAATTTCATGATATCGAACGCAATTTCATTTTCGCATATTTTATTAAAAAAGAAGTTTGTGTGAAATTTGTTTTTATTGAACAGAATTCGTGTTTCAATGAGTTCACGAAATAGGAAATAAAATAAATAATAACATCCTCTACCGTGTCAATTTTCTTCTCAATTCCTTTCTCCATCATATTTCGTTCCTGCGGTGAGAGACAAAGACGATGGTCAAAGATCAAAAAATTTGTACCTGCCTCCGGAAAACATTTGAACATTTCTCAAAGCTTCACACTTTCTGTTTAATCATGTCCTGACAAGAACGAACTGTGAACTTCGAAACGTTGCACACAGTTCCCCCGCGAAGGAAGGAATTTCATTAATTCGATTGGTCGATAAATCGATTTCGTATTTCAGTCAGCGTCGGCGCGAAATGAAAGATGACAAATCCTCGGAGCGCAGAGCTTTATTGCACCTTGCCCCGACATATAAAATTAACGTCATTGTTCACGTGTTGTCGTTCCGAGATTGTTCCACTGACAAATTAAAAATTGACAGAAAACGAACGAATGAGAAGGGAAAACGTGGTCGTTTTCCAACGAATTTTTTTTTCCTTTTTTAATAACAGAGCGAAAGACCGGAAACTGCACGCCTCGTTTCATCGAGTAACACGATTGTTAAAATATCAACTGTACCTGTACCTACGTGTTTCTGCGTGGATCAATACATTCTTGCAATTATTACTGCTGTTCGGCTCCCATAGCGTGGAGTTTGATTAAATGAATTTCACTTGGAACGAGTTGAAATTCATCGGAATCCGGAACAACGTACATTTGAATGCCTTTTCGAGGACGTATTAAGCTTCTCAGGGGAAAATGACAAAATACACAAATGCATAAAATTGAAGAGAATTGTCGTGTGTAAGTTATACATACAAAATATACATTCAACGTGATTTCATTGAAAATTTTATATTCTTATTTTCAATTTTTCAATATCGTTACAGCAATGTACAGAAGTATCACGTTGTTTAATGTGATCTCCCACGTTTAAAAGGAAAACAATGTTATATTATTATAAACAATATATATGTACAATATGTATAAATGGAATATTGTGCCTCTAATTAATTCACATCGATTAATCGTTTCGATTTAATTTGCTTACCGTCCGTTACTTTCTAATTCATGAAACGCTGAAATGGAATTAATTGAAAAAAGTTTCTTTAATTTCCAGACGAAATGTTCATCCCTGGAACTTTCTAACAGTGTTAAACAACGTCTAGTAATACCAAGTGTTAAGTATAAACATTTTCTATTTACATTTATGTCATTCTGTAAACCTATCGTACTACTAATTTGTTACAAATTAATTTATTTGTTGTAAATTAACGTGAAAAAACAATGAAGTAGAACTGGTTCCTAACAAAACCTGATAAATAAAATTGACCAATTCTAATAAAGCTAAAACCATTCGCCAATTCGAATAAAATTTCAAAACTTTTCCGATCTATTTTCCAAAATTCTTTTTGATTTATTTTCTCACAAATATACTCTGCAAATCTACATTATTCTACAAACATATCTCCCAATAAATTGAAAGTATTCTTACAATAACAACAACGTCAGCACTCCTGAAATTATTTAGAAAAACAACTTTTCGTAACATTAATTAATTTATTTGTAATATTAATAGACATTATTTATAATAATATTCTAATATTAATTTATTTACTGTAAATTAACTTGGAAACCACTTTGGAAAACAGTGGAGTAGTGGTTAAAATTTCACTAGTCCCTAACAACAAGTCTTAATAAATAAAATTTACCAATTGTAATAAAGCAAAAACCATTCGTCAATTCGAATAAAATTTCAAAACTTTTCCGATCTATTTTCAAAATTCTTTTTGATTTATTTTCTCACAAATATACTCTGCAAATCTCACATTATTTTACAAACGTATCTAACAAATTCTCCCAATAAATTGAAAACATTTTTAAAATAACAACGTCAGCATTTCTGAAATTATTTAGAAAAACAACCTTCCGTAACAATTAATTTATTTGTAATATTAATAGACATTATTAATAATAATATTAATATTAATAATATTAATAATAATATTCTAATATTAATTTATTTATTGTAAATTAACTTGGAAACCATTTTGAGAAACAGTGGAGTAATGGTTAAAATTTCACTAGTCCCTAACAACAAGTCTTAAAAACCATTCACCAATTCGAATAAAATTCCAAAAACCTTCCTCACCTATTTTCAAAATCATTTCTAATTTATTTTCTCACAAATATATTCTACAAGTCTATATCACTCTATATCCAATATCCTGTAAATATATCCGACAAAAAATTCCCCCAACAAATTCAGAAAGCATCCTTACAACAACAACAGCAACAACGTCAGCACTGCTGAAGAACGTTATTTGGAAAAGTTAACAACCTTCCGCCATGATTTTCCTGAACGCACCCCCGTCATTCTCGTCGGCAATTGGCGCAGAGGAAGTCACGCGTGAAATTCACCGAACAGTTTCACAAGCACAGTCGATAGATGAAATCCACGAGCGTGCCACGAGCTCTTCTTGCGGCATGTCGCAATCCTGTCGACGCTCCACAACCGCGATTAATTAACCCCTTAATCGATACTGCTTCGAGATCGTCTACGATGTCGCCGCTCCCCGTGGATATTGGTTTCTTGGGATTTTCCCAGGCTAACAAAGGCGACACACTTGACGACAATTTGCGTTTAAATTAAGTCGTCATTGGAATTCTCCTTCAGCATCCTCGCATCCTCGCATCCGATGACTAATTATAGCTCCTCTCTCTCTCTCTCTCTCTCTCTCTAGAGTGATTCTTTCATTGAACTACCGGGGAAGTGAAATACGTTGCATCTGTCACTGAATTTCGAGATAAAATATAAAATATAATAAAATAAAATATTTTCTTGACAAACTTTCTGTCCCTGGGCAGAAGAAATAGTCTTTGGTTCTGAATACGAGTATTTAGAAGCGAGGAAGTAGGTAAATAGGCCAATACCAACGTCGGTAGATTATAGAATTTTTAATAGCCTTAACAAACACATTTTGAAGATCGCAAGGAGACCTTTGAACCTCGAAGATCCGCGGAACTTTAATAACTTCAAAGACCGAAATTTGGGGAAGTTCAGGATCCATAAAGCCCTTAAGAGACCCCGAGGAGTTGTAGGATCTTCGTGAACTCGGAAATTTATGAAATTTCTATGTTATATTAGTATTCCCCGCTCGGAACTCATCCTTCGTCACGCGAAACGACACCGAGATTTTCGAGACTAAATCCTACAAAGCTCGTGTCATCGCGTCGTTACTCTCAGAAACGAGATTCTACGGTTATTCCAAACGTTTGAATTTTCGAATTTGTTGTTCGATAAAATTCACTCGCTTGCAACCAAATCTCTAAAATTCACGGTAGATAGAATCTTCGAGTAAAGAGTATAATTGAACTAATGACGATGAAAGCTTTGTAAAAAAAAAAAAAAAATCATACAGCAACACACTCGGTCTCATTTTTTAAAAGGGAAATTTTTAAATCTTTAAATCTCTACTTTCACAGTGTTGAGTTTTTTTTTTCAAAGGTGATTTTATATCGTGTAGCGGAAAGTAGAAGAAAAGTAAGAGTATTTTCTTCTCGAAAATTGGAAAAATTCAAAAATATTTAATTTTTAGAATCGAGGACATTTAAAAAAATTTTTTCACAACTAAATTTGTGCATTATAGTCTTAAAGACTATAAAGTCTTCTTTTTATGATTCCTTGAAACTTACTGCACAACTTTTTCGTTCAACTTTGAACAGAATAGGAATTAAATTTTCTTGAATTTTCGTCAATTTATTAAAATTCTGATACATTTCCAGTTTAGCGGCTTTTCCCAATTTTCACTATTTCTGCCTATTATAATTCTTTTAATGCGACGTTTTTTTTTTCTCTTAAAAAAATAACACTATACAACTATTTCGATCGTTTCCAAATTATTATTCTGTCTCGACAAGACAAGCCTCTTATTAAAGAAATACTCAAAATTGGACAAAGCTGAACTAGGAATTCACTTAAAATCCTTTCTCTCTTTAACGAAAAATGCCGACAGAAGAGCATCACTCGTTAGCAATTCGCAAACGAACGTCCGGTCGCGATGGAATAAAGTTTAAACGAGTTCCGGTAAAATTTATGAGCTAACGCAGAGAAGAAAAAACGAATATTGGACTCGGTCTTTCGTTAATCAAAACAGAAAACGAAAAAAAAAAAAAATAATAAAAAAGAAATCCTCAGAGGGATCGCGAGGAGGGAAAAAGAAAGTACAAAGGAGGAGAAACTTGGAACGAATCTGACGACAGTGAGCGAAACGAGCAACGAAATGTAATTTGTTTGTTATTGACTCCGGTGATACTCGAATCGTGACTTTAACGGAGCTAACTTCATTAAAACTTCCCCCTCCCCCACCCCAACTACTGTTAAGTTGCGTTAATAAACACCAACGAGAGATTTAGATCTCTGAAATGGAAACACCAGACATCTAGACATTATCGTGCTCCATCCTTGGATAAGGAAGAAATTCGTTAATATACGGAAGGGAAGTTCTGGAAGTTCTATTATATATAGTCCGTGAACGTGTTAATTATTTCAACGTGTGAAAAATTCGGATATTTGTATTTTCAATCTAATTAAGAAATATTTGTAACTTTCGCGCATTTAAAGGTACAAAATTATATACGTATTAATAAATTGAAGGAATCTCTACTTAAATCCAATTCTTGAAATTGTGTCCAATATAAAGGCAATGTTTGTTGTAATTCTTGTGAATTTCAAAGTAATCGGCAAACACACAAAAATGGTACCGATTTTAATTTTTTAAAGGAGATCTGGAATGTTGAATGTTCGATATTTCGTAACGATTTGTACAGATTTTAAGAATATAATCGAATATAATAAATTGATACTAACAAAAGATACTGTCAAGATTCTCTTTTCTGACGTCGGCAATGTCATAATTTTACAAATTCACATCAATTCGTCTCACGCTTAAGCTGTCCTATTTCCAGGACATGGATCTGTTCCGAATCTTCGAGACGATAATACACGAAACTTTGAAAAATTCTACATCACTGAACGCTTAAACTCTCGGGTCGAACGTTAAGATCATTTGTTAAAATTATTTGTCAAACGTTGTGTACGTTAAATCGTGTCATGATTGTGTCAAGTGAACGGAAAGGAGCGACGTTAAAATTATTTAAATAATAACATTTTCCTTCCAATATTTAAATAATAACATTTTCCGTCTGCGAGATCGTTACTTTGTCAACGTAATAACAACAATTATTGACAATTACGCGCGAGTATCGGCACGAAAGGAAAAGAGGGAAATGTGACACGATACCAGAGCGCGATCGCGATCAAGCAGAGATAACAACATTTGCCAAGATAATTGCTTCCGGGGAGAATTTCGGAAAGCCATCGATGAAAATGCCGTTGCCCGCCATTTCGGTCTGCTACCCTTCCGAGTCTTCTTTCTCGCGATATCGCAAAACAATAATTGCCCCGGCAGCTCGTTTCCTGCCAAGTGTATCTTGTCGTGAGATTTACAAATTTATCGCACAACGGGACACGCTGAAACAACAGCAATAGGGAAACGATTTCTAGAGTAGATTAAAAGCGTTTCCCTCGGACATACAATCTAAAACTCGAATATCTACTCAGTTGTCCTCGACCGTGATTTCAGTTGAAAAAAGAAAAAAAGAAAAAATGGAACGTACTAAGTAATTGCCAACGTACCTTCGAATTAAACATTGCAAACGCAAACACAGCGAGACGAAATTAATAATATTTCGAAAATGTGACGTAAGCAAGTACCAGTGGGAATGTTTATTAATTTCATTTGGAGCCGATACGAGTAATACACGTGCTAGTTGTTATTGACTCGATTTATAACTGTTTAACGTCTGCAACGTAACATTTGTCGGCACTTGCTGTTTGATCTGTTCTTTGAGCAACGAGGAAGCAGCAAATAAATCATTTCGATTAACTTAAACAGGAACGAATATTCAATTTGTGGGACTTTCCTTCAAATTGATCTTTGACAAGGCGTTACCAATTACATTAAGCAGGGATAACAGCAAACCGTGGAAATTGGTATTTTTAATTCGAAACAAACGCGATGAAGAGATTGCGTATCGAAGAGTTAATACCGATGTAATCCTATTTCGTCTAATTCCCCATGCAAATGGTTCGTTCAGATGTTCGACCGTTGTTTAACAGATTGTGCAATGCACGTAACGCACGAGTTATTTCCCAGTGGGTTATTTACGTTGTCTCGATACGAAGCAAATTCGTTACCTTCGAAGTCGATGATCTTGTATTAAACAGATTTACATAATTTATGTATATGCGATTCACGCGTATCGCTAACTTTAAGTCTGTTATTATTCATATTGTACTCGCGAAATAAAGTGTCCGAATTCTGATACAACTATAATTTTGTCAATGTCAAAGAGAAATTCCTCGCGTTTGTTCAAAAATAATCCAATAGCTATTCGAATAGAAACAGAACACTGCAACATTATTCAAACTATGATTACAATTATTATATTACAACATCATTCGAATTATAATTAAAATTATAATGCTTATGGTAATTTAATAATTATAATTATAATTAACGATATTACATGATTATTAACATTGCTACAATTATGTATATGTGTATAATATTGTAAGTAATGCTACTGTGTTATTAAATTATCAAAGCATCGTTATGAAAGTAATTTCGTCGTACTGATCGTACGTTTGTACTACTGCCAATTAGAAACTATTCCACTGTTTATACGAATGATAAATCAATAACAGCGTACTAATTACGAGAGTTGTTCACTATTAATCGTTATTCATGCTCGTACGTGAACTCGCAACGATCGAATTTTTCTTTCGTTGGAAAGAACCTTAACGAGTATATATATCAATCAACTCTTTATCGCTTCGATAATGACCCGTTCAGAGACAAAGGTAATATCTGCACTAATTGCCTCCTTAAATGACGATAGCTGATAGCGAGTAAACGAGAGCCCCTTCTGTTATCTGCATTCATCTTTTAGGAATCTAAATGGATTAGAATGCTAAACGAGGTCGTTTTTCAAACGTGTTTTCCGTCGTCGTAATAAATCGCCCACGATTTCTTAAGTCACCCACTTCGAACTCGAAATTTCTCACGAGTCTAATTTGCAATACGTGTCATTGCACTCGCAAGCACCAATCATCGCGAAATCCGAAATATTTATTAAGCTTTTTTTTGAGTCCAATCTGACATCCCTTCCCCCTCGTTTAAAATCAAAATTGCACGTTTTACAAATCTTATTATGTGCATAAAGACTTACTCTCGAGCTCGAGTCTGCACTTAGTCGATGCGTTAAACGTTTCACAGCGGGACAATAAAAATTCAACGAACGTGCGTGTAACATTCACCGGAGAATAAAATCCAGGATTAGTTACGGCTCGCGATGGTAAAACTCGCCGGCCACCACGGATGGACGTACGACTTTCAAACCGGTAATTGTTCCAGTAATTTTCGTCGGCGGCATCGATATTTTTTGCTCCGCGAACTTTTTTTTTCACTATGGACGCCGGTTGTTCCCGCGCGTTTATAACCCGCTCTCATTCGCCACACTCTTCGTAGCAGAAGGAAGTCAATTCCATTAGTAACTCGCACTCCCCGCAGAAACACTGTCTCACCCTTATCTTTACGACACGCTGAATAATCTCTACGCGCTGTTATCAAACACCAGAGAGAAAGAGAGAGAGAGAGAGAGAGACGGAGGTTTTACATTCCTAATTGCGATCGTGCTAGGAAATGACACGCACAAGCGAAACACCATTTCGATGTTGCGTATATACTTTGACGAAGAATAATTAAACGATGGAGAAAGTTACACAATCTAGGAAGATTGAACATCTGTTGTATTCACGATTTATCCACGAAGTGGATAAAAGTGGCTACATTGTGTCGCTAGAACGACGCCATGACGATTACACTGCTATCAAATTGAATTACGTTACAAGGAAGTAACACTATTTTTTTTCTTAAAATCAATAACTTGATTAATATTAATAGCAAGAGAATATAAGAAATGGCGTAAAAAGAGCTAGCCTAGAAATATTTTAAAATGTCTGAAATTTACAAATATATGTCTTATTTTTCACAAAGAAATTTAATTCAAGTAATAAATTGTAGTTTCCTCGCACGACGAGTATACTCATAGCTAAAAAGTGTAGCCACAAAATTTCCATTCCAGAGACATCGAAATAAGGAAAATGGAAAAACTTCACAATGAGAAGTGTATTATACTGTAAA
>CAJDYZ010003359.1:14798-31888 GCA_903986555.1 Heterotrigona itama
TTCAAAGAAAAAGTCACAGATGAATATATAAATAATGAAGACAATTCTGAAGAACTTCACCTGCACGATATTCGTAGATGGACACAGAATGGCCCCTCTTGGCGAAGAAGCAAGCTGCCAAAGAACCGACCTGCAAGATCGAAGATCCATTGTATCAATCTTCTTCATAATCTTTCTTGAAAATGTTCAGTTGGCAAGGCAATTTCTGTTACACTTAAGCTGCAATTATCTATTCTCTTTGGAGGAAACGATTTGGAAAATTGAAAACACGTACCAAACCACCCCCCACGATGGCAATCCGCGACTTTCGATCGACGACCGCCATGGTATACCGTTCTGCACCGAAGCCACTGATCAACTACCTGTCCTAGCATGATCCTCGTCTTAACATACACGTGTAGCTACTAATGTAGTACTGGTCACTGGAGTCACGTAACGCTAATCCTTAAAAGAGAAAAATATAGTCGTAATTTCTTTTCCGGCGGTTCGCGAAAGTTTTTGGAAGAAGTGTGAAGAATATATGAAAGGATCAGGTGTCAAGTGAGCCCGGATTTTCCTCGGTGAGTTTGTGAATTTTTATTTGCGATGTATTTCTTAGATCTTGCGAAATGATCCCACTGTTCTCCGACGAAAGAAAAATTTCAGAGCGAAGGAAACTTATCTCCGGCACGAAGAAAGAAAGATCTTAGAGAATTAGTCCAACGCAAGGGGAAGGAAATTGTTCCAGGGGTAAGAGGAGGAAAAGTGGTCGTCCCAATGCAAGGGAAAGGGAAGAGTTTGAAAGAGACCATCTTGTAAGAAGAAACAAAAAAAGGGGAGAAAGCAAGAAGAGAGGGAATTCCTTAATATCCGAATGATGCCAGTACGATGGAAAAGATCAAACCCCAACGCATGAAGAAAAGAAAAGAGAAAATTCTTAACGAACTATACTCAAGAAAAAAAAACAGAAAAGATCCTTTAAAAAAAATCTCAACGCGAAGAATAAAACAATTCGATCGAAACAAGGGATCGTAAACCATACTAACAAAACGGACGACCAAGAGAATCTCTCTCGCTGGTCTCCGTGAGCAAAGATTCGAGGTCTTCCTGGTGGGTCGCGCCAGGGGGTGGCGCGAGGAAGCTGAAAACGGCGACGAACGTGGCGTGGCCGTCGTCGTCGGTTTGTTCAGCGGCGCTGTCCGAAAAATCAAAAATAGCTGGTGTGCCAGTCAGTGCGGCGATGTCGACGGCGAACGACGTTTCGACGGTACGGTTCGGCCGGTGGTGGTGGTGCTGGCGGAGACGAAGGAGGAGTACTACCTGCGGGTCAACGACGATGCCGACCGGATACGCGACGACGATCGTCCTTCTCGGTGTCGTCGCGGTGTTATGCACCCTGCTGGGCACCGTAGACGCCGTCGCCAGGACGAAACCGGACGAACCCCGGTCCAAGGGTGGCCACAAGGAGGCCGAGCCTGTCATCGAGGAAGTTAATGCGAAACAGCTCGAGCGACTCCTCAACGAGAAGGACTTTGTTGCCGTGTATTGGTGTAAGTGTTCCCTCACATCTGGGAAATCGTGATTACTCGCTAAATCTCATCTTGATTTCTGGTTTGAATTGTTGAGATCTTTCTGATGGCTTGGATTCTTCGTATCGAAGAGAGGGTGAAATTAGATGGTGATCTTCGTCTGCTGGATTTATTTTCACGCTGTTTCTCTCAATGAGGAATTTCGTTTGAATTTGTTTTTTTTTTTTCTAATGTGGGTGGGGGAGGGAGGGTCTTGAAGGTAAATTACGAAATTTTTTATTCCGGGAAGGGGATGGAGCTAGGACAATAGTTAGAGTTTTTTAATTTGTTTCAAGTTTCTTTTCGTTGGTTGTAGAAAACTCCAATTTTTTGATGATTTGATATTTTAGATTAACGTTTAGTATGTATCTTCTATTTCGAGGTAGACGTCGAGGTTTTGAAATACGGTATTTTAGGATCGTGTCGAATGTTGTGTTAGATAAAGAGAGATCCGAAGAAGAATTTAAGATAGAATGAGATCCCTAACACACGATTTAATAAAGTACACGAATTAACGCATGACCGATGAATTTAATACGAAAGAAATATACTCGTGAAAGTCTCCTCGAAAGTTTTACCGTCCATTTTCGAAGGATAATCGCGAGAAATCACGCGGTTGGGAAATTGGCAGCTCGACGTTTCCAGTGTTTTTGGAAACGTGTCAGGTCTGTCGATTGCGAAAGTGAATTCAGGAAATGCAGAAGCAACGCGACATCCGCCGACACGTGGCAGGTACTCGATCTTACGTAACCCATTTATAGCTCAAGCCCTTTTGCTTCTGACGCAGCCAACGAATTCTTCGGGGTACCTCGTGCTTCACCCTCTTTATCTCTCTCGTTATCTCTCTGTCTCTCTCTCTCTCTCTCTCCCCCTCTCGCGCGCGTTCTCCATTTTGACTCTTGCATTCCTTTCGGTTCAGCGACTCGAGCGCGAGGCTGGCTCTCGATTCTCTTCCATCGCCTCCCAACTTTTTCGCTCTTCTAAAAGAAATCTGGGTTAGGGTCCGAATTCTTCGAGGGAAGATTATACTAAATTAAGAAGCCGGCCCGCGACAGGCTGTCGATATCACTCTTTCAGAAATTGGGTTAAACGTGTACGGAACATTTAACGTGACAGTGAAATCTAGCGGCGCGGATAATTGTTCTATGGTTCAACGATGGTTCGAAATTTAATGAATATAATTTCGAAGTATTTTTCTTGGGGTTTTCGGTAGTTGAAAATCACAGCTGCTATTAGACGTCGTCCAATGAATTCGATAGCCTTCGATTAGTTCTCCTGTCAATTGCAAATTACAAATACGGACGATAATGTTGCAAAATTCAGTGAATAAAATTTAAAACTACTTTCAAGGTCATAATCGATAGAAATTTCTATTTACGAAATTTCGAATTGTATTCCCCTGCTAAATTGTTGGATTAAAATCTCAAGCATTCGACCGACAGTGTGTATTTTTGTAAATTGACGGAATTTATCAGGCCATCGCACGAATATTTGTAGAATTTTCTTGGCTGCTTCGCTCCTCTTCTTCTTCTTAGTCTCGTTCTTCTTCTTCCTCGCCGAATTACATAATCCGTGTGCCCGCGCTGGTACCGTAGTGGGTGTCGATGAAAGCCAGAACTGCAGCACGCGATTCGTCATTGAGATGGTTTTGCGTGCAAAAGACGACAAGTGAGACGTCAATACGGGCACGGTTTAATGTACCAAGGCGGAGACGCGTGTTCGCGCGTTATAAATAAATCCCTCGGCAGGAGATTGACGCCTCTGTTTCTCGTTGAAATCGCTGGTCTCGACCAAGCCTCTTTCCTTTCTTGCTTCTCTCCTCGCCGAATCTCCAGGATGAACGACCGTGTCGTCCCTGACGATTCAATTGCGCACGCACTCCGTCGACGCCGTCGAGAAATCGTCGACAACGTGTGAAAAATTGTTTCTCGATGAATGAATAGGAAAAGGAAAACGAAGACTATTAAATGTAAATTTCTAGTCTTTAGTCAAAATGAAATTGATTTGTGTACCAGGGTGTGTTACCGAGAATCGACTGCATGTAGAAATTTTATATTTAATTCTGCCTTGCACAGAGAACATTTTCAAATGTTGCGAAGTTTAATCTTAAGTTAAGATTTTCATCAATTATGTACTTGTATTGTTTAGACAAGGTCTATCTTCTCTCTTCTCTCTTTCGTTCTTTCAACGAATTTAACATAATATAATAATAATTCTCTACTCTTCGTGAAGATCTTTGCAGATTTACAAATTTTCAGTTTCTACCGCACCCTGCGGTGAAAATTATTTCATAATGTTTTCTGAATCATCTTTCGGAAAAAGCAAACGACTGTGAAATTCGATCCCATTTCGAGTTTTCCGAGTTTTTAGTTTGGTGGAACTCGACGTTGATCGAGTGTACGATTATATATAGGGTGGAGTGTAATATACACGTTACGCACGCGGATTGCATTCGCGTGACAATTAACAGGTATTAAATTCACACCCTTTGCCAAGTGGCCGGTCGACTCAGTAGGACAAGCCGTCTCGAGGTAAAACGCGAGTCTTCGTAAGCGTCTGCGTCTGTAATTAAAATAATGCGACTGTATAATAATTAATCACGATGTGATTCTTCGTCGGGCTGCACGTTTGTTTCGCTTTTTCAGCGACTCGGTTGCGTCACTGCCTGTTATTTTTAACAAACCAAACGTCAAAACAACGGGGGTGAGAAAAATTATTCGCACGATCGTAACACACACGGGATGAGGGGAACTTGTGACGATAAAAAAAGAAACACACGGTTTCTTAGAATTATATTTCATTTAGAAATAGACTCGGAATTATCTTCGTTCAAGATTCAAGGCTCTGGATATCGAAAAATTATTTTATACATTTCTATTTTGATGGAATTGATACTAAGAGATCGTTTCTGTTTTCTTCGTAAACTTGTTGAAAAATATGCAAGTTTTCGCGTTTACTTTACGATTCTGTTACCTCGGAATCTTGACTCTACGCTTCTAAATCAAAAGCATCAAAAGATAGCCCGTTTACCTCGCGCATTTTCGTTATATTCTCCTGCGCGCAAATAATTTTGACTCGTTGTTTATCTCCGGGGATAAAATGTAACCAGCAGCCGTCGAACGAACTGTTGATTCTGCGAGATTTTTGGATACAGCACGTAAATATAGAAACTTGGGAACACCTTGGCACAATGAAACGTTTATCAGAATATTCTTCCGAACAAACAAAATTTTCTTTGCTCTTTCTGTATGTAACGCAGAACGTAACGCGGAATAAATAGAGCTAATAAAATAAATACAGCCAAGTAGAATTTCGGTTTCGACCAGTGAATTTTTTTTTCGCGCGGACGAAACCTGCCGACAGACTGATTAAACAACGATGGTATCGATCTCGCCATATTCTTCGACAACAATCGCGGAACATTGACACGTCTATCCTCGGTGCGAAACCGACGCAGCCATTAATCGTTTGAAACTGTATAAATATAGAAACCACAATGCACGAAGCATCAAAACCAGGGATATAAGCAGAGCACGTGAAAATAGTTGGCACAACGCATGGGTGACTATAAAATTTTATGATGTTTCAAAGAGCATACTGTGTATTCCTACGATCTTGCGATAATTTTGAGGAAAGATATGCTCAAAATAGTGGATGATCGTAAAATTTTAACTGCTTCGAGCCGACATGTTAGTATTACCACGTCAAACATTAGTAACAATTTCGATAAATAAAACAAGTTCGAGTGTCCATTAAGTTTCATAAGATTCAACGGTCGCTCGTTAATAATTCCTCTAAATTCCCAGTTCGTGCGATTCAGAAACTGTGGTGCTTCCTACTCCAAGAAGAAATTCTTCCAAATTAAAATTCAAGTCAGTTTATTAGAAAATGTAGTCAATAGGGAAGCGATCGACTATCATGGTGTAAAAATGAATTGGTCCTGCGCGGGAAAAATCGGCTGGAAGATAATGTTACAGCTAGGTGAGAACCGACGGGAACCTAAGAAGTTGGTGTGGCTATTTTATTTGCTCCAAATGCAGGAAATGCGACGGCCACTGACTCAGCGTCGTGATGCACACTGATGTGGCATATCAAGACACGTTGCCAGCCGTTCATTTAATTCCATCGATATAATTCGTACGCATCGTGCTCATAATTCCACGACACGGCGATGAGAGTTGACAGGTCAAAGAGCTTTTTCATTTATGCAGCTCCCAGACGATTCGTCATAACACATGAGCATGAGAATTTAATTAACAATGATATATTTAGAAGATATTTATAAGATGATTTAATGATAAACGTAGAAAATTCATCTGCCTGAGACAAATTATATGATAGATTAAATCATGAGACATAATCGTTAATCATCATTCATTATGATGAATAGGTATAAGTACTTTTTTGACACATTTATTTTTACTCTCGTTATTTACAAGATTGTCACGTGAAATGTAATACACATGAGGATAGAATGAATTCAGTTGGAATTCGATAGTATTCCTTCCGCGGCATAGTAACATTAATGCAAAAAAAATACATGCTAGATATTTCTGAATTCTGAAATGTAAATGTAAATTCTAAACGAATTAAAATCGATGTTGTAAAGAAAGCTAGATTTTCTGAAATATCAATAACCCAGAAATACTCAAATACAAATGTTAGAAAACTAGTGTACAATTAATACGAGTAACCATTGATTAAATAAATTATTTCGTATTAATTCACGTAGTGAACGAGTTCGTCAAGTCACAGGTCATTATTTCTCTCTAGGAAGGAACTTTCAATTCTAATATTATTTGTACCAGCACTAGACATTCGTAACACAAAGACACGAAGATCGAGAGAATGTGGCAAAGTGGAGCACACGCAAAGATAAACTGTCACCTGGTCTGAGAATGGTTGAAGCCACTTGACAACCTGTTCTCGGTTGTAGACTGTGTCGCGTCCCTCACGCAAGCTGCGTTCCTCTCGCGACTCTACCCTGAATCACGTTTTCATAATACCGTCTGACGTAATAGCTATCACACTAGAAGACGGACGAAATAACCAACAGCGACCATCCACGTCGAAGCATCTCGGACGGTTGGTGTCGGTCGGTGCCAACAGGCAACGATCGCACGAAATCGGACGGAACAGCCCGTTGTTATTAACATTAGAACTGCGAATAATGTGTGAAACGAACGAGGCAATGGAGAATGAGGTGTAAAAATTGTAAATGTCGAAATGAAAGGTGTACGTTTTCAATTTATATTTATGAATTGGTAAATTTCCCTCTGCCGCGTATTATTATAGAGATACAATCCTCGAATAATGACTATCAAAAGCATAGTAACACAATTATTAATTTAGAATTAGAATGAGACTAGAATTTGGAATTGATTTGAAGGTGTTGAATTTATTACATTTTTTTTTTAAATCGATAGTGTATGAAGAACTGTAAATTGTAAATCTATAAAATTTCCACGACAAATTTCATGGGAAAAGTTGATGCGAGTAATATTGTACGAATTAGGAATTTTTAATTTCTCTGAAGGATGTTATACTTCGTTCCGACTACTCTGCTAATTTTAAATCTAGCGTCAATCATCCTTGCTGTTTCTCACCTTGTTATTAACTATTTTGCCATAAAGAATACGCACAAGCTGTTCTGTTTTTTTTCTTTTTTTTTTACCTTAATAAAAAATGAAAGGATATTTTAGTAGTATTTCTTCGCCAAATATGAATCGATCGATTAAGAAAAAAAAAAAAAACAGACTAACGACCAATTACCTCTTTCCTTTTTCTGAAAGAAAAGCCCGGTTTCCCTGGCTTTTTCCTCTTCGTCTGTCTTCGACGTCGTTCTCGTGACGTAACGGAGTTACTCTGAAAATACACCGGCGCGAAACCGAGGAGGAACGGTTTCGTTTCAGCTCTGTTGGCCCCCTGTAAAAATAGTCAATCTCAAACATCGAGAAACCTTTGGCGAGAAACCCTCGTCTTCCCTTTCCCTTTGTCACCCCCTGACGACGTAGTCACGAATTATTTATTTATCGGATGGATTTTTACAGGGAAGCTCCATTGGCCGGGCTTCTGATCGATCGGCAGAGAAGTGAGAGCGACACCTCTCTCGAAGCTTGCCGTAGCAAGGCCGGCGCTCCGGTAGCCGCCACTTTTAGCACACGTTCGAGTTTATTTTAGCGCTTGCCGCCAAGCCTATCACTATCGTCTCGACTGAAAACATAGCGTCCTCGACCACCCTGCAACCGTGATCGCCCTCGGTTCTTACGACCACGGTTTGAGATCGTGTGCGGCTGGAACCACTTCCAGACACGTGAACACGTCTTAATTGGTCCGAGAGGAGATCGTCAAGGTCGCAAGGTTGACGGAGACAAGGGACCAGATTCTCGACAACAGAGACGTCGTCGTGCGAAGACCCGGACGACGAGCTCGGGACGTGAACCTATTTCCAGCCGTCTCTCGCCGTTCCTTTGCCACGTGAATCTTTGCTTTTCCTCCCGATAATCTTCAAGTCACGTTTGAGAAAACGAAACAGATGGAGAGAGAGAGAGAGACGGAGGAGTGTTTGGAGTTGAGAGAGCAGTTTTCGTTTACTTGGAATTTATTTGGAAGTTTGTTTGGGGCTTGGGGATGCTGGTTAGGTTTGTTGAAGCTTCGGTAGAAAAACAAAGAAATTGAGAAATAGGAGAGGCGATCTTTGAGAATCTTTGAGAGAATTTTTAACTTAGGGGGAAAGTTGGTTTTATGAGCACTGCTTTTTCTTCAGTTTGCAAGAGGTTCTTTCGTCGTCAGTAAGCTTATCGTATCAGAATTTTATGTATTAAAAATTCTTAATATTCAGGCGTATTTATAATCATCGAGAACGAAAGAAGCTTGAAAGCGAGCTAGAAACGATTATGAAAGACGCAGTCGCGTACCGGAAGGCACGGTCTCTCTCTCTCCACTCGAGTAGATATTTCCAGCTATACTCCCTCATTCCTGAAAGACAAGCTCTTCCCCGTCAATTAGAAAGACGATTTCTTGTCTGACCGTGTTCTTCGTTTCTGTCACGTCATAAAAATAGAACAATCGGTCCTTTGATCGTCTCTCGATAAAATACCATTTTCCACATAAACATTTTGTTCACCTAAATCGTGATTTATTACAGGCAAACAATTTCCTCGTGGCTTGATAAAAATCCGCCGGAACAAGGTTGGAAACAAAGTTGGATTAGAAATACGTAACATTGGCTTAGAAACACTGTTAGAAGAAACTGACTTCGCTATAGCTTTCGTTTCCGCTAATAAACTGTTCCGTTTTCTTAGCCTCGTGCTAACCGATTCGAATTCGCTGTCGTCTCGAATTTTACTCTCATCGAACTCTCACCTCCAGCTCGTGAAACTGGAAATTTCTAGGTTTTTCGGAAACATCGTAGCGACATAAAGACGTGTTTGCGATTGAAAGATTTGTATCGTATTCGCGCGTTTCATCGCTTGGAGGACGAATAATGTGGCGAAGATCGCTACAATGGAACAAAGTACCATCTTTCGAAGGTTCGACTAGGATCTAAAATTGTTTTACACGATAGCAGACGTCGATGATGTTCCTCTTCCGCGTAATTTGGCAAGGCGACGCGGTTGGAGCAATATTTTCACCTGTACTACAGTTTCTTCTTTGTTAAACGGGATAATAAAATAGCAGGAATTTGGTGGAATTCGTGGGCGTTGACATTTTTAAAATTCATCAGGCGATAGGGAAAAAAATATGTGGAGAAGAAAAGAACAGAGATTTGTGATCGAATCGTTAAAGATGCCCATATTTTTTTTATTTGAAGCAAAAGTTGCAAGTTCATTGCAATTTTTCCCGGGGATAAGAAATAGTGAATCTAAATTGATGAATTAACTCGGCAAATGTAAGATCTGAAATGGAAGACCTAAAGAATAATTCAGACACCTAAACCTAGAATATTAATCTAAGCAAAAAGATTTAAATCCAAGAAATGAAATCCAAAAGAGAAAGGATATGCACGATCTGTAGATACATTATTAAAAGCATTTCATTGTTGTTTCATCGCGAAAGAAATGAATAAAAATATAATTAAAGAAACTAGGAATTGAGATTTGTTTGAAAGCAACGAATAGTTGGCCACCTGTCCGCGGTTTAATTTAATTATCGACTATGCCAGGAAAAAGCGGGAATGAGAAAATTGTTAATTCGGTGATAAGCAACTAAAAACTAACTTTGCCAACTATTCGCGTTGCTTGGATATACATACAGGCGATACTATAGATTGTTTATTCAAGAGTGTAGATAGTCGATGGTATATTTGCCTAAGCATATCATCGCTACTTCAATCATGGACTCACGTCATTGTTACGTTTCTTCTGTTGCTTTATAACCTAGTCTCGAGGAACGAACGTGCTGTCACCTTGAAACCCTCCTTCAATAATAATTCTGTTCAATCATTTTCGTCTTCTCGACGTGATAAATGTATAATTGGGGGAAAAAATGTGCAGTCTAATTGAACATGTTAAGGAATGCTTAAAGGGATGGTGAAATAAAAGGAGATGGATCATTTTCGATTCTCTAAAAGATCCTTAAATAAAAAGGGAAACATAATCTGAATATTTTAAAGAGAAAGAAATGAGAAGAACGCAAATAAAGAAATGAAAGAAAATAAAATGCAAGAGATGATACGAATGCTTAGGAGGGGTGCATAGAAAATTAGAGATGAAACAGAAGATATTTCACTAAATAGTAGAATTAACTACGAAGCTTATAATTTTTGAAAATTATCACTTCATCGCGTACAGTGTTTTCACGTTTGTCCAATTTATTTATGTTTGTCACAAGTATGTTACACTCGAAGCTTATTTAATGTTTGAAAGTGTAAGTTAGTAATAAAACGATTGCAGACGTGCAAAGTCAGCTGCCACGAAGGAAAACAGACAGAAATTGATTAAACACATAAGCTTGATTATAAAATATAACAGAGACGTTTATAAAAAGAATTACCATAATGTTTGTACAGGTCATTACACCTTGGTGTTAGAAAATTGATATTATTCCCAAATTGCATTTTCATTTCAAAAATTCATTTTCGAGTATTTCAATTAAACCTCTGTACCGTAAACTTCCTTTCAAATATAGTCCCGCTATTTTATATATCTTTTTCCTTTGTTACATCTTTTGCAATTCCAGACTTTTTGAAACCACGACTCGACTCAATATTATTGCAATTTGAAGACCACAAAGGCCTTCCTTTCATGCGAAACAAAATCCTTATTCAATGGCCACGTAAATTTATTCTCCGCGCAAATATATCTACCTACAAATTACTTTTATTATTTAGTAAGATGTATGAAATAACAATTACAGAGACAAACGTACAACTCAACCGATCGTTCCAATTTAAAGACAACAGTGATCACTCATCACCAATCAGAATTTTTATACGTCTGATACACTGACGTTCAAACGAACGGGCATAAATAAAGCACGTGTGTATCTTGCACCGTATAAGAAGGAAATAATCGCGTCACGTGCTGGAACAGCCCCAATGATGGGATCGTGCAACTCAATCGGGTCGTACCTGATCGCGAGGTGCGGCTCAAGCTCCCACGAGCACCCATCCCGTGTCCCAAATCGTTGGTTCACGCTACCAAAACTCACCAATACACGACACAATCGCGACCCACGCGATCTACGCGGGACAAGAAATACGGCCGATTGAGTGGCTATCTTTAGAACCGGACTGGGACCCTGAAGATATGCCTCGAATGCTTCTTCCGGTATAAATAAAACCATCGAGCGCGCACTTTTTCCCCTTTTTTCCCTTTGCCTGAGAAAAAGAAAAAGTAATTATTGAAAGGGCTTTTGAATTTTCTGCAGTGTATTCAGTTATCAAGGATAACTCCTTTTTATTCTTAAAGAACGTTTAGAGAATGAATTTGTATGTAGTTTATAATTACAAGATTACGTTAAGGCAATATTATCATATTTCTTCATTTTTATTAGATAGAATTTATTCAATTCTACCTGTATTATATTGTTTGGCAATTTATCATCCCCTAGATTTTTGAATTTTCTGCTCTCTTTTGAAAATTTCTGATCTGGATTTGGATATAAATCTCAATTTTTCTGCACTCGTAATATTCTATTAACTTCTTGCTACTTGCAGCTCTTATGTTTCTTGCGATTCTTTGTAATTGCCATATTTTCTGCCATAGGTTCCAATTCATTGCAATTTCCTCGCTCAGCTTTCGCTACTAAAACTAGACTAAATAAAACCGTATTCGTCATCTCAAACTGAACAAACCGCGCGTTGGCTGAAAAACTAATGGCCGAATTTAAAGGCTCTCACTTCCTCAACGAGGCATTCATTCGAATCGCAGTGGCTGTCTATCATCATCAATCTCGCTTAATCGTCGAGAACAAAACACGTCCAGTAAGAAAAGACACCGATCTAAACACAGTTTAGCAAAACATTCGAACTGTTCCTCCTGTAGAAAATGTGTTCATACAACAGAAAACATGGAGTTTCGTTATTAGCTTTGTCCATCGCTAGGCCTGACTGTAGTGGAAATGCTCTTATTAGAATTAGAATACCCAGCTGCCGATCCTCAGGGACATTTCTCCGATGTAATCGCGTCTGATCCACGTGCCTTCTTCTTCAATATTTCAAGGTGGCGAAATCGTGGAGGGAGCACACTTAGGTGTGCGCACGAGCACGTAAAAGAAGGCTAGACCCTGCTACCGCGAGAAACGGAGACGACGTGATCGAACGACGGTCAGTGCCTAGTTTACGAGCCACTAAAAATACGTGAACGAACGACCTCGCCGTCCATCGCGACGTTTCACTTTGCATCTCGAACTGTGAAAACGTATCTTCTCGGATACATTTTTCGCCTTGGGGCTGTTGAAAGGGGAAAGGGGGAACTTCGGGCTGAAAAATATTCATGCAGATGCTGCAATTGTAAAACAATTTCAATCCCCACCATAAAGCGATGAAGAGAGATACAGGTGGTAAAGGAATTGGAAATCTGTAACTTGAAAAATAATAGGAAATTAATATAGAATTATAAATTATGTAATTGAACGAATTGGGAATTAATCAGTCGAAAACTGGTCAATGATCGAATAATTCTCAAACTGGTGGAAGATGAAAGAAGAACTAAGTGATTCTTAATTTAAAATTACTCAGATAGAGTGGAATTTAATTTCCAATTGTAAAATATCTGTAATAAATAATTTAAATAATCTGAAATTAATCCACAACTATCACCACCGTGAAAGCAATTAGACAGTGGGAGACTAGGTAGAATTTGCAGGGCAGTATGATTCACGGGCGGTGAGGAAATCGCGATGATCGATACGATGGGCGTGAAATCGAGTTTCAGCGTATCATTAGGAGTGGAACGAGTGAAACGAGTGGGTGGACACGATAGGAAATAAAAATAGAATTGTTTTGTGTCGCTCTATTTATATTTGTTTGCGAGTCTCTGCTTCACCGGGAGGATGGGATCGAGATCGTTTTCGCACTCAGCGAATCTGCAAAGATTATTGTACACTGATATTACAATCTTCCATGATACACAATGATAAAAAACAATTTGTTCAAGAGCTTTGTTTAGTACAACTAAACTCCAATATTTTCCTTTACATCGAATTAATATAATATTTAAACAGGAAATATTTTAACTTCATTTCCCATAATTGCTAAATATTTTCTCCTATATTTATATCGAATTAATACATTACATAACGATAATGCGTCTTTCCTGTAATTGCTCATTTTATTTTCTTCTATATTCGTGCCGGATTAACAAGAAAATCTTAGTTTAAAAATTCTAGACTAAGGAGCTAAAAATTCGAAAAATAAACAAAAAATGCCAAGGATATGAAAAGAATTTTTACGATTTTATTTCTACTTCGAAACTTGTTTCCAAAACGGGAATTTGAGCAGAAAGGCTGTCGCGTAATCATCGGTCGTAACAATCACCGCACAGTTTCTTACAATTTCTTCTTTCTTCTTTCCACCGTTACGAGTATAAGAAGCAAGTGGAATCAGTCCAATTTAACTGGCACACGTTTTTCAACGAACCTCTCGCTCTCTTCTTCTCTTTCCCCAAGCTACATTCGGTTTACCGTGCGGGGGTGTAATGCCTACGTAACCAGGCTTTAAACGAGCTCGTTTTAACGATATCGTTCCCAATGGGAGTGCAACGTGAAAAGGGAAGAAAAACCGATTGAAAGAAAGGAGAGATGAACAAGAGAAGCGACCCAGAAACATATAGACAACGTTTCTTGTTTCTGACGTTGCTTCACAAAAGTTCTAGTACCCACCGCAAAAATAGAATCGAACACGAGAACACAGTAGCGTAGTTGAGCAGGCGGCAAGAACAGAGAAAGAGAAAGCACGTCGAATCCACCTCTCGCAGCCTTTGTGGCTCTATTCTGAGGACGCGGTAGCCAAAAATGGCCACGTCCACCTGTTCGTCCTCTTCCTTCTTTCGCGTTTCTTGCAAGGAACAATGATTTTTTTTTTAATGATTCTTCGAATCGAGGTGCCGATCTCCTTAATGAACGCTGCTTCGAGCGTTCGTTAAAATTATCAAAAATTCAAAAAAAAAAAAAAAAAAAAAAAAATTGGAGAAGTATACGATAAATTAATAATTCACTTTTCTTTGGACTTTAGACATATTGTAAACTAATTATTTTAAGCATCTTTATCGCTCAAGTTATTTTCTACGTACCGAAGAAATTGAGAAAAGATAGAAATGAAGATAAAAAGGCAAACTTATTGGTAAACGCGTGTCTCATTGTATCATTGTTAGTTTAAACATAAAGCTCGTCGAGATTGAAATCGTTGTCCAGGCAGATTGAACCAATATTGAACTAACTGAAATTAAATCGTTGCCCAGTCAAATCGAACGTACGAGACCGCAAGGAGTTAAGATCGGTGAGAGTGCACGGAGATATCGTCTCGGTGTCCGTATCCGATGATTGTAACCCAACACCCGCGTAAAGCTGCCCGCTGCAGCACGACGAAGCAGAACGAATCGGAGCCGGCCAAGAGCGCTTGGCGAGCCAACGACGATAAGCATAAAACTCGCGGGGCAGAAGGATTAGTTTTCCTCCTTCTGTAACGCAAGGCCACCACCAAGGACCCCGCTGGCCGCGGCGAAATGATCGTTAACCTCACAGATACTTGTCCAACCAGTTTCTAACGAGTTCATTCGAACGTTGTCGAATCGAATTGTTCGCTCGATTATTATTTATACTGTCGATGTTGATTCGAACAGATTAAAGAATGGATAGAGTGGATACTCTGTCTTGTAGATCAAAAAATTGGTAAGAAAAAGGGAAATCATATGACAATCAATTGGATCTTACTTCAAGGCGTAAAGCTTTGACCTTTGATCCACAGTTTTGTTCTTTTTAACAGGGAAAATGAAAGGGTAAAAATTATTTTAGGAGATTCAAACGTCTCAAACTTTTTTTCGTGGCCAGATCCACTAGAACCTTGAAGACTGAAAACTGTACGTCTTCTTCTTTCCTACGTCATTTTGTTGAACTTTGAACATCACGGTTAAACGATAAAAAATTGAAGAAATTCTAACATTTGACTCCAATTTTCAAAGTTCAATAAAATGCAAGTTTTAAGAGGATCAGTCCTCTTGAAGATTCTTTCTCACATTTCCCAACGTTTTTAGTGACGTTTGAACGAAATGTAGCATTCTACAACGAACGATGAATCTTCTGGATAATTAGTCACAATTACGTTTCAGATGCGAGAAGTTGCACGACATGTGACAAGGTGTTGTCCGAACTGGAGAAGATCGACGACGATACGGACCACTTTGGGGTAGATTTCGTCAAGATCAACGACAAACGTCTGGCCAAGCAATATGGCATCAAGAACTTCCCAGCGCTCACCTACTTCCGCGAGAAGGAACCGATCATCTACGAAGGTTAGATCCTCAATTCATAGTTTCATCCTCCGCAGTAAAATTTGGTCGATTTTCTTTCATAAATTTCGTCGAAGGACATTTTTGTTTCTTCTTGAAAAAAACCTTTTCTAAATATTTGAACTAAAGACTGATTGTACAATACGTTCATTAAACAATCCAACTTTTTTTTTTCTTTGTATTTTTTGATACGAACGACAGTGTGATAACACGTTTTATCCATGGTTAAAAATTGTTGCTGATAGACGTTGAATTTTTAAGAAGCTAAGAGGAAGCTTTTACAAGATTTTCACGCGTACGACGAACAAAAGCGGATAGTAATGATTCCTAATGGCTGAAAGTTCGCCAAACTTTTATTGGAATCCGGCCGCGATCTCGGTAACCTTGCCAGGTATGAGAAACAAGGTTCGAGACTCGCCGCGCTATAGTACTTGACCCAGAATCCGCAAAACAATCGTCTCGGATTTTCGCGATTTTAACATTCCGTCTGGTTCCAGTAGAATATGTCAACTATTCCACTGTGTGCTCCTTTTCCGTTTAAAAAACTTAATTTTCACTAATTCTACGGGATAATTCCCTATAACTAAATATTCTACTATATCGAAAATTATTAATATGACGCTATTCAGAAGATAAATTAGTATGAAAGGTATTAGAAAAATGTAAAGAAAAGAAAAGTAATTTTTAAATCCAGATTTCTATCAATTTTTATATATTTAAATATTATTTGATATTCACCGGTAATATCAATATTTGAGAAGTAAAAATTGTTGTGGAAATCTACGATTTTACTAATTCCCTTCAAAATTTATATTTCTCCCAATTTCTAGATATCTACAATAATTCCTCACGTTATAACATAGATACTATTAATATAGTATTGACTCTCTGAACAAAGATTTCCAATTTTTCAATCAGCATCTTTCTTCTTCTAAACCTAAACTACAATCCTTATTAGTAATATATCTCCAACTCTCTTTCTCTTAACAATTAACGCCAAAAATGCCTCAAATTGCCAACGCAATACTATCAATAAGAATTCTGCGGCAAAGGACGAGAAATGAAAACATGTACTACGAAACAATGATTTTCCTCGAAGCGGAGTGGCGAAGCCATGCTTGATCATCGGACCACCTTCGCGATCTGGCAGCGATCCCAGCCGTTGGTATTTACTAAGGTTAGCCCTCAGAACAGCGGCGGTCGTGCGCTCGACTTTTGTTCGACATAACCACCCCCGAGACACGAGGCGAAAAGCACGGATGCCGCCGATTCCGGTTGGCCAGTGACACGAGAACGGCCGAGCGAGAGAAATTAATAGGGTACAAGAGGAATGCACGCGTTACGTAACCTAACCAACCCGATTGCAACGACGCGTCGTCGCGTCGGCGCGTGCTGCGACTTACGGTTTCATTGAGCCACTCGCTCCATCTCGCCTCTCTAATTTAGATTGAGACGCGAGCATTTGCTCCCCCGACGAATTATACCGCGTCGTCATAAACTGGTCAATTATGTCGAGATTCTTGTTGCAACACACCGATTCGATGATTCGATGATTTGTGAATATACATATTATTCGGGGGGGGGGGGGGGGGGG
>CAJDYZ010003359.1:31977-46802 GCA_903986555.1 Heterotrigona itama
GGAATTTTGAAATTTTTCAGTTGATTTCTCTGGATTATTTTTTTACGGCAACTTGTTTGAGAAATTTAGCCTTTGGTATTTCTCACGTATCACGTATCTTAGTGAAGTAGTATAGTCCGTAGATTCTCAGACATTTGGTACATTTAGAACGGAAATAAATGAACGTCGTTTCGAGGATTTCTTGTTACATAACGTTTACGATTTCGATGAATCACGTTACGTTAAATTCATTAATTAACTTAATTACGAGGAATCAGTTCGATCAAATAATTCGACGATGAACGAGACGAGTCGCGTGGAAATAGAGAAGCTAAGGTAAAAAATTGAATGAAATTCTCACACAAGTATAAATCAAACGCAAAGTTGGAACTCAGTTTTGCAAGTAATTTATTTCGAGTTTACGTAATAAAGCAGAAACAAGTAGATTCGATCAATAGGGATTCGTTTAATTAAACGGCAACTAAAATTTTGTCCAAGAAAATGAAGTTCATCTAAAGAAAAAAAAAACTTCTACTGTATTTTACAATTACATAAAGCATTCAGCCGACACGGTTAAATCATGTTCGGGGACACTATAAATTATCCAAGAAGGACGGAATTATACATTCTATTCTCTCTTCGTCAGGAGTCGGAATGAAAGAATACGCATTGATGAAACAGAGGGAAGAAGCTCGGAAATTGGACGCGGAAGTAGATCAAAGTACAAGTGTGATCATCAATCGTGTTGCATTGTGATCGACGAAAACCTGCGTTTGGCAAGGCGATCTTGCGCATTTATTAAATAGATCCGCGAAATATGACTCTGCCATGCTGTTCCAGATGAAATCAGTGAGGGGGAGGGGGAGAGGGAAGAAAAAAAAGAGGAGAGCCTCGATAGAATTAACGTTTACCCGGAACCGTTTTCGACTTGATTTTCCGTTCGATGACGTAACGACAGGTTGCATCTATTTCCATTGTGGCTAATGCAACAGTACAGCTATTTTCGACAGCTCGAGATGGTAAATAGAAGCGACAAGAAGTCACGATCGAAGATACATGTTATAAACCGATTTATTCTACCGCGTGGTACTGCGTCAATTAATTTGCGCCACGAACGTCTTAATTAATTCTTTTGCTCTGCAAAATCAAACGTACAAACGTAGAAATTTCGATTTTGCAATGAATCAATCAATCACGTCTGTCGAGGCTGTTCTTTCGAAACATCGCCGCGTAGAATTCTATTTATGATTCAGCGCTATCCGAGATAAAAAAGAAAATAATGTCGCACGATATGTCAAGAAACTTCCTGTTTAAGAATCTCAAATTTTAGGCGAAAATAATTCGTTTATGTCAGAGACTGTTTTATTTGCCATTGAAACGTCAGAGACTTCTCTATTTGAATTTCTGACAATCGGAAGTGATAGAAAAGAACGTTTTTGTACTAGAGTTCATCTAATCAGAAGCGGTAAAATATCATCTTTTGATAAATGAATTTTCTACTAGTTAGAAGGAGGAATTCACTCTCTATCTAAAAAAAAAAAAAATAAATTTCTTGCATTACAAAAATCCACAAATTTCTTTCGTCATTCGTCCGCCATTTTTCCAGGTGACTTGATGGACGAAGAAAACGTGCTAGACTTCCTGACGAGTCTAGAAGCGATGGACCTGCCCGATCGCATTGAAGAAGTAAACGCAAAGATCTTAGAAAAGATCGTCGAGGATACGGAATTCGTGGCAGTCCTTTTCTGTGAGTTCTCTTTCCCTCGTAATTCCGACGTGATCTTCTCTCAATAAAAAACAAAAAAAAAAAATCATATCTCTTTCTTTCTGTCTCCCTCGAAAGCAAGTTTATCTCCCTTTCGTCAGAAAGAGTATTTAAACGAAAAAAAAAGACTATAAAATCCTCTCTCGAAGGTAAAAAGAATGAAATACAATTTTTTCAAATCTTCGAACAACAAAGAGATATTTTGATTTCAGCCATGTAAATAATTGATTATCGTGCAAATCGAATGCATATACATATATGTGCACATAAGTATATGTATATCGATCCAAAAACAGTTCGTGTACATTAATACGCAGTAATTTTTCTTATTATTATTTTGTTGTCTGACTAATATATGCCTGCGCAGACACTCTGCCAGTGTATGATTACGATTAACAGAGCTTTCACCAGTGTCACAAGCAGCTGAGAAGCTCGGTCGCATTAACACGTCTCAAGCGGATTTCTTTGGTTTTATTTTCACTGATATTAACGACGAGCGAGTTCTTCACTTTTTTCTCTCTCTCTTTTTTTCTTTTTTTCAATGCAATGCAATGTCGCGGTATCGAGATATCGTTACAGCGTTTATTTTGTAGATACCACTTTCACCTCGACGTGACCATCGTTCCATCCTGCTCCCTCTCCCTCGCCTTAACGAGATTTCTCAATGCGAAGAAAAATTCTTCAGGAGGAAAACGATTATTTTATTTGCTTGGTATCTCGTGGAAAGGAAAAGGAAGAGATTCAACATTCTTTCTATGCATAGAAAATTTGCTTTACTCGTGAGAGACGTTTTCTAAAAATTTTTCTTCGACTAAACGAGTGCAGTTATACGTTCTCCTTTAGTCCCACCGATACTCTTCGTCTCAGTATTCGTCTTTCTTCTATTCGTCTGTAAAAATTTGTTATTGTCCGTTGTGGCACGATCAACGCATCGCAAAGATGGACGGATTTCAAATGGATTTCAAATGCACGTTGTAGAAACGTTAGAGGTATTCTCACCTCAATGTGAGAATTTGTGAACTATGGATTCTTTCCACTTTGCGATCCGATCACTTACGACATACTTGTAAATAATACATACATGTGAAACGTTCTTGTGTGTGTTGATATGGATAGGTCCGGATACGCAACGATGCGCTGGCGTTGGTTCTAGTAAGTAAACACTTCAATGAAATCACTGCTATGGATGTCGCACAGCTTTCGTTTGCAATGCTTGTACCCATGTACTGTGATGCACCAGTTCGAATGTTTGCGAAGAAGAGAAATATTTGAACAGTTTACAAGTGTTTAAAAGTAAAACACGAAAGATATAGATAAAGAGAAATTATCTCTCTTCACTTTTACGATCTTCTTGAAGCATGATGGTACGTCACGTGATGCTTGATTATATGTTTCCATATTATACGTTTTTCACCCCATCCGACACGCGTCTATCTGTCTGTAACAAGTAGCATCCATTTACGAGTGACATTGAAGAACTTCCAGCGATTATTTGTTATAACCGAAGAGTCTAGAGGGAATACGGTGACAAAGAAGCACGAGACGAGTCGGTTCTAGAGACAGTAAAAATAATAACCGGTTGATGAAGATCTTTCGTAAATTTCCCCTTTCGTAAAGTTCTATATAAAACAAGATAAGCAATATTTCTTACATCGTATTTCAGTTTGCTAATTATCAAGAGCCGTGATGCATTAAAAAAAAAAAAATAGTCGCGACTTAGATGTTAGAATATGCATTATCTTGCATCCCCCTGCCCCCTAGAATAGAAGGAATGTGTATGATGACTAAGAGAAATTTTTTATACTAATCCCTCGAGAATATCCTTGATTTCGTTATACGAAAGAAAAGATACGGAATGGTATCAATGTATATTCCTGTAAATTCGCCGCTGATGCGTAAAGAAGAAACGCAATGGAATATATCCGATTTAACCAGACTTGTTATCAGCTCGAAAACTCCCCTATATCTATCTTCCGTATGTTAATCATAGCGCACGTACCGCGTAATAACTCGAATAACATTGTTCTTTATTTCAAATGGGACAGACAAGCCTGACTGCAAAAAGTGTCTGAAGGCCCTTCAAGAACTGGAGAACATCGACGACGAGGCCGATCAATTGGGGATCGGTTTCGTGAAGATCGCGGACGAACAACTCGCCGACGAATATAATCTAGGCCCACTTCCGGTTCTGGTCTACTACAGGCACCAGATTCCTATAATTTACGAGCGTAAGCATCGCTGAAACTGAAGTTGTGAAACAAGAGAAAGAGAGAGAGAGAGAGTAAATGAAAGATATTTTAATTTCTAAACAAGTGGGAAAAATTATTCTTTAAATTAGTCATTCTTCTTCTGTCAGATAGTAAAGTTGAACTGAAATTGTTTTTTCTGTAGATGACTAGATTTCATTTAATTTCTAACTCCATTGGCTCGAGCGATATTAATCGAACGTTTGTGTAGATGAGCTTAGCAGAGAGGAGGACGTACTGGAATGGCTGGTAGCGAACAAGAGCACAGGGGACGAAGAGGACGTGATCGAGGATGTGACCGCGAAGACTCTGCAAACCCTGATCGGGAATATCGACAATCTAGTTGTTTTATTCTGTATGTAACTTTCTGTTCCTCTCCCATACTCTTCTGCGTTTCTTTTCATATTCCATGCTCTTACTATTATTATTTATTGCTCTACTAATATTCAAACCTTTCAGACAACCACGGTGACGAGGATTCGATGCAAGTGCTGACCGAGCTGGAGAAGATTGACGACGATTGCGACAAGCACGGGATACAATTTGTGAAAATCGACGACGAGAGAGCTGCGAAGGACTTTGGAATCGACTCAGTGCCGGCGATCGTGTATTTCGAGAAACAAATCCCAAATCTTTACGATGGTGGGTAGATGGATGGAGCGATTGGGCAAACCGACAAGAATAAAACAAGAAGACTGGACGCACGGTTGGAAATTAAATGAAATGTAAAATTGAACGATCGTAGGGGATGTGGAGAACGAAGACGAAATTCTGGAGTGGTTGCTGTCGCAGTTGGAGAAGGACGAGATCGAGGACGTCACTGATGAAATGTTGGATCGCCTGGTCAAGGATGGAAAAACCCTTGCCGTCCTATTTTGTAAGATCTTTCGTTCAGAATTTATTAATCAATTTCCAAATTTTTATTAATTCTTACACAATTTTTTACTTGCTATTAATTTTCAATTCAATTTCTAAACTGATCTTCGATTCAATTTTTGTACACTTTTGTCAGTATGATATTAGAAGTCTATAATTTTGTCAACGACTCACTTTGACTTGAAATGACTTTATTACCGAAAGAAGAAAAACTGGATGTCCAGAATAAACTTGATAACTTTAAATTGACTAAAAATTGTCTAACAAAGAACTGTTGGTTCTAAAATCAATTTTATTTGCAGCAGTTAACTAATTTACAATAAAGACAATTTTCGGCGATAAACCAATAAAAGCTTGTAATTTCAAATTGCAAATTATCGTTAGACGACAACAACGACCGAAAATCGCAAAAGGTTCTCAACGAATTGGAAAATATCGACGACGAGTGCGATCAACTGGGCATAATCTTTGTGAAGATCGACAACACGGAGGAAGCAAAGGAATACGGTATTGAAAAGATTCCCAGCATGCTCTACTTCGAGAAAGGAATACCAACACTATACGAAGGAAACTTGGAGGACGAAGAGAAGGTTCTGAAGTGGCTGGAGGGTCAACAGAAAAGCGATCACATCGAAGACATCACAGATGAAATGCTCGATATGGTCATCGAGAAGATGCCTCACGTAGCCGTCCTCTTTTGTCAGTGATTAATGTCTTTTTATTTATGAATTTATTTGAATTTATTTACGTATATACTATACAACCGTGGATATTTATGTAGGATATTATTTTGTGCATTGAATTTATTGTGTTAATTTTTTTTTTTTTTTTTTTAATAGATGACAAGGATCAGAAGAAGAGCCAGAAGGTTCTTGGTGAATTGGAGAACATCGATGACGACTGTGACCAGCATAATATAGCGTTTGTGAAGATTTCCGATGTAGAGGAAGCCAAGGAGTACGGAATCGATTCTCTGCCTACGCTGGTATTCTTCGAGAAAAGGATACCACACGTGTACGAAGGTATTTTTCATAATGATTCAAATCATTCTAGTGAAAATATAATGATTGCAAAAGAGAAGGTATCTTAATTTTCCAATTTAAAAAATTTTTATCCATATGTTTCAATCTTATAGTGTTAAATTTTTGCAACAAATATGATGTAAAAATTCAATGAGTAATTTTGTAATCATTGTATAGTTTCATTTCGCGAGTTCATTTAGTCAGGGACAAAAATCGGAAGGCATACAAATTTCGGAATGCTCGAGAAATTCGAAAGAAGGAAAAGAGATGATAGGAAATCAAAATAAAATCTTGGCGAATCTTTGAAGTCAAAGAGACTCGCGCCAAAGAGAATAAAAAAATAAAAATAAAATTGTAATATTTCAAATTCCCCCGCCCCCGTAAAAAGAAAAATTATACTTCTCCAATCCTCTTCGCGCGCGTGGAGCTGAAAATAAAAATTTCACACTTTACAAAATATATTTATCCTAATTCAGACAAAGACTCGACAAAATTACGAATAAAAGTTATTCGAATTTTTCAGGAGATCTGATGAACGAGGATCAACTGCTCGGCTGGCTACTGCATCAGAAGAAACACACAGAGATACCGGAGGTGACCGACGAGATGATGGAGAAGCTGATTGAGACCTCGCCGTACTTGGCAGTCCTGTTTTGTAAGCGATCGATTCGTCTTTCTACCTCCTTTTAACATTCTTCCACTGTTACCGGTTAGGTAGGTGCTGTTGGTCGATCGCGAGCGAAAACGAGACACGAATTGATTCCTTTCCGTAGACGACAAGGACGACAAGCAGGACATGCGTATCCTGAACGAGTTGGAGAACATCGACGACGAGCTGGAGAAGGAAGGGATCGTGATCATTCGTATGGACAACGACGCCGAGGCGAAGGAATACGGTATCGATCACCTTCCGACTCTCGTCTACTTCGAGAACAAGATCCCGGCCATCTACGAGGGAGATTTATTGAACGAGGACGAAGTTCTCGAGTGGCTGATCGAGCAGAAGAACACCGCCACCATCGAGGAAGTGACGGACGAGATACTGGTCGATTTGATCGAGGAACACGAATACGTCGTCGCGTTCTTCAGTGAGTCTATTGCTTTCGAAATTTGAAATACATAATATATGTTCTCTCGACTTGGGAAAAATTTCTTCGCGCTTTTCAGGCGGAGATTGCGAGGATAGCGACGAGTGCGAGAAAGTCCTCGAAGAGCTCGAGAACATCGACGACGAGCTAGATGAAACTGGTATCATCTTCGTCACTACGGAAGACACGGGATTCGCGAAGAAACACGGGATCAAAAGCTTTCCCACCCTGGCTTTCTTCAGGAACAAGGAGCCCTTGATCTTCAAGGGCGATATCGAGGATGAGGACGAGGTTCTTTCGTGGATCACCGACGAGGACACTCTCGAGATACCAGGGAAAATCGAGGAAGTGAATTCCAAGATGTTGGAGAACATTCTTGAGGAGAACGATTACATTGTTGTCTTCTTTTGTTAGTACTGTCAACCAACTACTATACTTGTGTGATTGTTAGATTAGCAAATTCTGTTTGGCTAGCATCAAATTTCTCAAAGAAACTAAGGAACAGCAAGCAAATTTTAAGATAAATTCCAGAAAACATTTACATCATAAATCCTCCCTAATTGATCAGTATATGGATTCCAGATAAGGAAGGAGACAAAAAGAGCCAGAAGATCCTGCAAGAACTTGAGAACATCGACGACGAATGCGAGGAGAAAGACATCGACTTCGTGAAGATCTCGGACGAAGGGATCGAGAAGGAATACGATCTTCCTGGGCTGCCAGCGTTGGCTTTCTACAGGCACAAATTCCGTCAGGTTTACACAGGTGACATGATGCACGAGGAAGCGATTCTAGAGTGGATACTGGAGCTTCGAACTCAGACACCGGATGTGATCGAGAACGTCGACCGGAAAACTCTACAGGTGCTGATCAACGACGTTGAACATCTCGCTGTATTCTTTTGTAAGTCTCCTACATTCCACAAATCAGCCATAAATCGATTCTCTTTTAACTCTCGACTCATATCATTGGAATATTTGAATTGAATGCATCAGAGTAGATAGATGAGAGTAAAAAGGAAAGGTTTCTTGTTTAAAAAAAAAAGTAAGCTATTTCCTCCAAACAGACGATGACAAATGCGAAACGTGCTCGGAAATACTCGAAGAGCTGGAGACCATCGACGACGACACTGACAAACACGGTATACAATTCGTTAAGTCGAACGACGCGAAACTAGCCGCGGAAATTGGCGTCTTCTCGTTTCCGGCGCTCGTTTATTACGAGACTGGCGTGCCCATCATGTACGACGGTAAGTCTCGATTGCTTAATCCTTGGCTTGTTCGATCGCGATCAAGACACGCGCTTCCTCACTTCGATCGTCTTTGTTTTCTTTCTTCCTCTTTCTTTTTCAGTGAAATTATTTTCAATATCTTTTTATTTCTTTTTTTCTTTTTTTTTTTTTTGTTTCTTTTCGTTTTGTTTAGTATCGTTACGTAAACAAAGACACGTCGAAAATTCTGCTTTACATTCCTCGTAGACATTCCTCTTTTGGCTCTGCATTGTTCTTCTTTGATCGATTGAATTTTGACATTCGAGAAAGTTCCGATCGATCGCAATTGGATCACGATGAAAAGTCAGTTTTCAGATTTTACTCATGACTATGGTTAAGAGAAACGATTTTTAAGAAAGTTGATTCATCATACAGTAAATATTATTTTTCATTTCCCTCGACGCAAAGAAATGCCAATCGCACGATGGAACGTATATTTTCTAAAACTTTTGCATCTTTGAACTACAATGTTTTAAAGCGAGATAGTACGATTTGTTCAAAGTAAAAATAATTATAAATTTAAAAGTAAAAGTAAAAATGTAGAAGATCTTTTTAGATAGTCAAGCAGTTCCCCAGTTCAACGAAACATCTTCAAACGAAAATCACGTTAAACTGATAAGAAAAAAATAAATAAATAAATAAATAAATAAAAGGAAGAACAACTGGCTATCCATCCCACGAGGAACCCCGCGGAACCAAAGAAACCTGGCGACACCATTGAAATTCTATTTTCAACCCCCCACCCCCACCCTCGCCCCTTGCCAACCGAACAAATGAAATCTCGGTTCACCAAGCGACTCAGCTGATCCTGATATGCGTGTGTGCCTTTTGTAGGTAATCTTAAGAACGAGGAGAGAGTTCTGGAATGGCTAATCGAACAAAAAAGTAAGGAGATTTCTAGGATGATGATTATTATTACTGGTGTACTGTTCTTTGTGACGTTAATCTCGGTCGTGACAATACCACCGGGCTACGAGTATAATACTCGCGCCGTAGTGATCACCCCGATCGTTCTGCCACAATCACAATCCCCTTGACAGCGTGTTCGGAAAGAGCAACCAATGATCATTTTCGTTGCAGTCTCTTGTATATGCAGTCACGTGTATAGTGACGCTTAAAGATACGCTTTGGTGTTATTTTGAAGCCAGTCGATGTTATTTTAAATATAACGAAAAGAAATAGAGTTTAATACTACTATACGAGGAGTTAGTTTAAATTGTTGGTTTGCCTAATATAGAAATTAATAACTGTTACATGTACGGAGATGCTTGACGTTGTTACATTTTTAAGTGGTGAGTTGTTCTTTAAGCGTTGAGGGGCGTCGATGATTGGAAGAGGATCGGCGGTGAGATGAGACAAGCATTCGTTGCTCGGTTTCGAAAAGAACAAGAACGAAAAAGAAAAAAAAAAAAAAAAAAGAAAGAAAGATCTCACAAAGCTCGGTGAAAAAGATCAAAAGAAATTGATTCGATTTACATGATATATAGCTTCTAACGCGCAAAATCGCTCTGGCCAACTGATCCATTCACAAATGCATTTATAAAAAAAGCTCCACCCACACAATGCGAACTTCCATTTCTTTTTGTTCTCTCAATTCCACTTTTCACTCTGTCTCTTTTTCTATCTTAATGATTTTTACTTCATTCTATTCTATTTCTTTTTTATTGTTTGTTCAATCACATTCGTTTTCATTTAGTTTTATCATTATTTCACCGCTCTGTCACGCTCAACCACCACACAGCAGTAATAAAACGCTCGACAACAATTTCGATCGTTCGTTTCGGCAACAAGCGCGGTTCTTTCGATGAGAAGATGAAAGCAGAGCGTATAGCTACTATCAATGTAGTTGACAATTATAATTCGTAATCTGTTTCGTTTCAAATTTGCGAACGCGATGTTTTGCGATGCAAGATCTTTCTTTAAACGCGATCTTTCGTTAAACTGTTTCGTCGTGAATCCATCGTTGAGTAGAAGGAACAACTATTTGCTCTCTAATTCTCGGAAAGTGCATTCATTCGAGAGATCAATCAATCATTCGCTCTTTTATCTCCCTTTCTTTTAATAAATATCTATACCACCGAACGACGAAACAATGGAGAAAAAGAAAAGAGAAAAGAAACTTCCGCGAACACACACAATGATACACATGAATTACTTTTTCCGTTCATATACAGTGCATTACTGCCAAATGTATGTTGTGTCGCGATCGTCCATATCGTGAACAAATTCGTACGTGTTCGTTTTTAATATAACGTAAATAACGTGATCCATTTCAAACATTAAATAAACGTTAAATGCATGCAATCCTTTGAACCGAGAGATCGTATCGATCACAAAAAACGTAGGTACACGCTCTCATTTCCGGCCGCGAAGAATATTATCGATGACCCTGTTAATACGCAGGTAATGATGATGATGATGATAATGATGATGATGATGATGATGATGATTATGATGATGATGATGATGATGATAATGATGAAGATGATGATGATGATGAAGATGATGATGATAATGATGATGATGATGATGAATATGATGATGATGGTGATGATGATGGTGATGATGATGATGATGATGATGATGATGATGATGACGACGATGACGATGAAGACGAAGACGACGAAGACGACGATGACGATGACCAAGACGACGACGACGATGAAGATGATGAAAACGAAGACGAGGAGAGTAATGAGAAATTGAACAAAGCCCTGAAGAAAATCCTGGACAAAGGTAAAGGTCCGACGACAACCAAGGAGGCCGAAGAGGATTTCACGTGAGAGATCGAAGTGTGACGGGCTTTGTGTTATAATGCGCGATATAAAGAATCACCAAATAGAAAAGCAAATAATAATATACCATGTACAATGATATCCCTGCAAAAAAAAAAAACAGATAGAGATGTACATGTATATGTATATATCCCACGTAGAGCGATTCGATTTGACTGTAACAAGTAATCTAAAGCGAAAGATTTGATTAATTGAAAATCTTTGGGCCGTCTGCTCGCCGTACATGGCCGAGCTGGTGGCCGTAGGGCGTACCTGCATGAAAATTAAAATTCTTAAAATATTTTTTTTTTGTGTTTCTTTTTTTCTTTTTTATTTTTTTTTATTTTTTTAAACTCTTGCCTTGACTAAGTCAGCCTGGCTCCCTTCGTCTCCCTTACTTTTTACTCTCCACCCTCTAGAAAAGTCTTGAATCTACCCTCGTTTGCATGCCAGCCTTGTGACATGTCCCCTTTGTCGATGGAGCTACGTTACCAAACACGGTTGCCATTTTGGAAAAATTTGGATTCGTATCAACTCACTGTCTCGTCCGTTACGTTTATCTGTGATTAGATCGTACGCACTTGTCACGACACGGCTTTCTTCGTTCTTTCTTCGTATTCAGAGCTAGATTTTCTTTTTGTTTGTTTTATTTTTATTCGATGACCGAGGTAAGTAAAGTTGCTGCCGTTGGTTGTTCGAACGATGGTATCGTAGCTCCGGAAGACCTCGACCGCACTTTTACAACCCAACAAAACGAAATAACAACTATTTCTCCAAAGCGAGCCGATGGTTCCTGTTGTAGTTGACAGCTGTCGTCTGCAGCGAGCTCCGAGTCGAAGAGAATCGGACTGGCCTCCGCTTGAAAGAGCGGGGAAATGACGCGGAAAGGGGGTTGTTCGTTCGGAATATCTCGCGACCGATTAAACATGCCGACAGTCTCATTGTTCGCGTGACTTCACTAACTTCAAATTCAGCAGAAAACTTTCACTCATTCGTATACATAAAAGCATAGAAATCGTGTGTGTAACAATCATTGTATAGATTAGTTAGAAACTCTGCATAGAAACTTCAGCATAGAAATTCATACCGTGTGTTTTAAACTTTAATTTTATCTGTAAGAAAAACGAAGTTAACACATACAACTCGGTATGACTGAAATTTGGATAATATCAATTTGGAAGAAATCAGTTTAAGTTGTTTTCCTATTCGGAATTTCTTTTTCTTTTTCTTTTTTTTTTTTTTTTTTCAATAATTCGACAAAGATTTAAGTGGAGGCTGGTCCACGCTAAAATGGCTGCCACGAAAGAGTCGTCGACTCGCCGCGAGATATTCTCGTCTGTGAGAAAAACATGCACGTTTGGCTTTTGCTGCGCAATTTGGGGTTGGAGTGACACGTTCTCTCTGCACTTAGTTAACGTCGAAAAACGTCTCACGAGTCAATCTCTCTTCTCAATGTCTCTCTATATTCTTCTACTTCCATCTGTTTTTTCTCTCCGTCATATATATATATATATAGATATTTTTTTCAAATATCAATTTCTCTATCTCTCAATATTCTATCTCTCTCTCTATCTCTCTCTCTCTCTCTATTTCTATCTTACCGTCCACTCTAAATCTCTTTGTTTCTCTCTTTTTATTTCTTTTTATTTTTCAACCTACCCCGTCCGCATTGACTCGTGAAAAGACGAATCAATCACCCGTAGGCTAGCCAATTTTCTCTATCACTTTTTCTTTCTCTATCACTTTCTTTCTCTCTTTCTCTCTCTCTCTCTCTCTTTTTTTTGCCACACATCATTGTCTGGAATCAATCTCTCTTGTATCTGACTCGTTGTATATTTGCTTACTGCAGGCGACGGCTGTTTCTACATCGGCATGGGAGGTAAAAGCGCGAAACCCAAGATTCCCTCCTATGAGCCCTACCAGTGCTGTCCTGCCAAGGTCGCCCACGGCACCAAGGTCGCCAAGGTCACGAAAGTCGGCCCGGTGACCAAGGACAAGGGCAAAGTACATGAGAGGTCCGAAAAGCTGGCGCTACCCGGCCTGAAGCCGATTAACAAGCTCACCGCGAAGGACAGCAAAAAGACTGCCACGGTGTCATCGGGGGTTAGCAAACCGAGCGACCAGAAGGCCAAGAAGGGATTCTTCGGAAGCGGTAAATATCTGAACTGGCTGTGGTAATCCGCGCAGTTAAATCACTGCCCATGAACATCCAGGACTTGAACCGAATCAACGCTCATCACGGAAGAATTAAAGTTTGATTTGACAAACATGGTAATGAAGGGGGGAGGGAAAGAACACAGAGTGTTTCACGTGGTTGGGCTAAGCTGTAGCTTTTGAAAGATCGGCTTTTTGCGAGGTAAAATTAAAGTGCGTTAAAGTTCCCCGTTTTTATTTTTTCATTTTACATCAAATTACTTGCGTCCGAAAATAATTAACTCGAAGAACTACTCTTGTATTCATGTCTCTTCGTTATTTTTAATTTGGTCGTTTAATTTTACCTCGAGTGATTTTTGTTTGCCTGTCGTCGTTACAAAATTTCGCCCAGTTACGTGGAACACTCGATACATGTAGGATATTAGAGAAATTTGAACAATATTTATAAGATCTAACATTAGACATTAAGACAATTAACACAGGAAAGTTCTTCGAAAGGAACATAAAGAACATAAAGCTTATCAGTAGCAGCTACTAAATTATAATACACAATTATATCATACAATCTATAATTTTTCACATTGTATATAATTCTGTATTGGTTTACGCAATTATTTGTCTCAATGTCTATAGTTTCACGTCTTACAAATATTCTTCTTACTTTTTTTCTAACATCCATACTTGTGGCATATGGGTGAACTATAATACAACACTGAAACAAATTAGTGTCCACGTGAAGATTGGGCAGTGATTTAATTGACAAAGTAGGAAGCACGTAGCAGAGGGTGTTAGATGATAGAGAGAGAAAAAAAAAAAAAAAAAAAAAAACGAAGTGACAGCCGATCTGTGTGAAGACGGGGGCTGGTAAGAAACGTTGAGTGAGAAAAAGGGCCCGCTGACGAAACAGTCTTCGTGTCTGGAATACAGGTGTGTCGCGCGGTCCATGAAGAGAATCACGAGCCGCAAGTTCTGCAGACGAGCAAGACGATCCAAGAAAACGTGCCTAGGAATGCCGGTGGGCTGCCTCCTCGGATTCCTCGAATCGTCGGGATAACAGTTTCGCGAGAGTCTCTAGCCTTCTAACACACACGTTCGATCAACCATCTTGTAAATGTTCTAGAGCGACCGGATATAATATGCGTAACTGTTAAATGCAATTCAACCGCGACGGAGCTATAATCTGCAATAATTTTCTAGAAGAATTTTCTAAAAAAAAAAAAAAAAAAAAAGAACCGAGGTTCAATGTTTTTCTTCTTTTTTCTTTTTTAAGTCCAACTTACAACTGGATCGTTGAGTTTCTATTTCATTTCGATTTTCTTTCTTTTCGACAATCGGTGTTATAGCTCCGTCTGATTGTCTACCAGATCCTCTCCTGCTTCCTGCTACTATTGTGTATGTCTGTCCAAGAGCCTTGTAATCGTTGATCGAATCCGTGACAATTAAACGAAACGAACGTCGCTCACACGACGCGATTCGCCGAGCTATACGCATAATGTTGTCGTTGGCTTTGAAAAGACACAAATGAAAAAGAAAAAAAAAAGGAAAGAAAAGTAATTGTACCGTGGGAGAACGAAGAGTGTAACATATCTAGGTATATAGAACGAAATTGAACGAAAAAAAAAAAAAAAAAAAAAAAAAAAAAAAAAAAGCC
>CAJDYZ010003359.1:47430-73529 GCA_903986555.1 Heterotrigona itama
TTCACGAAAAATATTCAAGCACTCACGTCCCCCCTTCGAACGATCGTTCTTATCAAACTTTTTATAAAAATGAAAAAACAAAAACACAGCGAATATATACATAGACCAGCGAACTCGAACAACATTGTCGTGGCGTTCAATTCAATTCAAGCGTATCTCAAATCGTATTGGGGAAGTCAATATTATAACAAAGCGCACACGCTTCTCGAGAAACATAAGACTTTGCTCAGTCCGTCATGGGACGATTTTTAATAGTCGATTTATTGAATCGAAATGAGAAACCCGTGCATTTCTCGCGCAAGCAGAGAGACAGAAAAAAATCTGTACGCGCGAGAGATCACGTGCGCGTGAATCAAAGAATGCCTGAGAATCGAAGATCGTCCTCCCAATAAAATTAGTCTTGCGTATCGTTGTTTTATTGTTATATATCGTCGTGACGACGCGATACCGCCGTCCCATTGCATTTTCGATCGATAACGCTCGCGAGAGAACGGGGTTGGAGCTTCATTTTTTGTCGCGGGAACGATCGATCGTCGACGATCGAATGGAAGATGTGGGCTGTTCGCTGTTTGCCGAACGTCTCTTATAGTGTTCTACCTAGATCTCGCGGTATAGGTTGTAGCGACGGGTACTTTTTTCGTTGAGTTTATTACTTTCTCTCGTTTTAATCCTGGAATCCCGAGAACGCTAGAATAATTATCTTTAACGGAATAAGGAATAGAATCTTGAAGAAGTTATTTTTAGTTTTTTTAATTAACCTTCCAGTCATTATGATGTTAGATAATTTCGACAAGCTACGCTATTACAGTCGCATTTTTAGAATATCTCAATAATAGCTAGAAACGTTTTCTTTCTCTTCGTCTAATTTAATCCAATTCGTCTAATTTCTCTTCCCTATACAAAAGAATAAAATTACTTTAGACTTAGAGGGTTAAGTTCTCTTCGATTCGTGCGCTAAATCGAACGAAGAATCATCCTTTCCAAGTTCCTCTTCGAGGCGTCGCGATTTGATTCCAAGATTGAAACGACTTGGATTCTTAACTGTATAATTCCTTAATCGAACAGCAGATCTCTCAAGAGTATGTTTATGTCAAGTGCAACACGACTAACGTAGGTTTGTAGCCACGTGCTGATCAATCGATCAATCTGGAATAAACGACTACTTTAATCCTCCGCTCGATCTTTCTTGATCTCATTCCAGAGACTCGAGATTAAGCTTACTTTTTATCTCGTTTCAGATTCTGCGCCTACGCGAACCTACGCAGATACTGTCTGCCAGTCGAATTTGCAAAATACTAATGATTTTCTTCCTCTTGGGTCGTATCCTCTTATTTTCCTTTCATCCTCTTATTTCCCTTTCTTTTTTGTAATTTACACCTCGCACATCTCTATAGAGATACAATACATCTCTATTTTGTACATACATGCACATCGCTCATTTAACAAAATATTTGAGAGTCAAAAAGACGGGAAAAATATGATAAGTCCGTTTTTCTGATGACTTGCAGTTAGAAAGAAGAATTTTAATATGAAATAGATTCGAAGATATAAGGCTTTCAAAAATATGCGACAAGTCCACGATGTTTTGTAAGAAACGAATAATACGTTTTACATAGATACATGTTTCAGTTGATCACACATCGCAATATGACTATATGTGTTATATTTCAAAAAACTTTCTAAAAACTCGATTTATCGTATTTTTTATCAACAGTCTTTATACAATACATTAATACACGATGCTGTTCTTACCCTTACACCATGATCGTGGCTGCGACATAAACATACCCTCTCTGAAATATTCCTCAACAGTAAAACGTCGAGGAACACGTGCGTTTCTTGTTACGCCAGCTATCACTAATCGCTTTGATTGCTTTTTGGGCCGCACGAGCCAGCACTAAAAAAAATATCGAAATCACATAAATATATATACATATATATATATATATATATAAAATAAAATAAATGATAGTAAAAGAAAAGTCCGAAAAATACGAAGCACAAAGAAAACACATAGAAAATTCTTGTTCTTTTCCTCCCCTTTCGAACTTAACCGGACGAAAGTCAGGGGAAGGAAAAATCGTAAGAAACACGCTCACCTTTATTTATTTATTTATTTATTTATTTATTTATACAAATGTCTTATTCTATTGAGTTCTGTATTCATTGTGGTTCTCGCCGTACGTTGAACCGAAAATGCCGATAATCTGTACGAGAGCTGTATTTAGTATAAAAGTAACATCGCGTGGACACTGTACTTTCGTCGCGGTCACCGATCCTCGAGCGCGATAATTAATCAATAAATAATAATTTACAAAGTGAATTTCAAACCTGAGGATAAAGAAAATACATAGAAATATAGAGAATTGAAATTAAAAGAAAAATATATATTTATATATAGAATGCAGAAATCAAAATTCGAAGGAAAATATAAATTTTACTCGACGAGAGAGAGGTATCATTCGAATCATTTTAATCATCGCGCTGCGTCTGTGATCGCGATTCATCAGACTCGTTTTTTTGCGCATTTTCTGCCGTACGGCATCCTCGTTAATCGCATAAGAGCAACATGTACGATAATAAAACTCGATAATAAATATGTTTCCTAGTACCAATTAGTATCCTTTTGTATTTGCTTTGCCCGTTACTACTGCTAATGACTGATGGTAGAGTCCTTCAACCCTTTATCTATCATTTCTCCACAGATCGATTGATTAAAACACGAAAATCGTGAACGTCCAACAAATAAAATGAAGCTGTACGTAGTTTCATATTGTATAATAGTTTCTCACTTTTGTTTCGCCGTTTGTTTCTATTCAGAAGTTTGCCAGAAACGTTATGATAAACTAAAAGCTTGCACTCGACGAACAAACACACTTCACGATACTTCAGCAACACGGTCATCAGATTTTCACCGAGGATTCTCGACGTCCATATTTCTTAAAAAATAAATGCCAGAGGAGAAATGCATCGCCTAAGTGTTTTTTTTATTAACAGTAGAACTACCAAATCGGTCAAATTTGTAATTTTTCATAGCAATTTTCATAGATTTACAGTGGTGAATTTTTGTAAATTTGATTATTTATTTTTTTTTTGTACGGGAAATTATTTTCTTTATACTTAAATTTATTTGATATTAACGTTATACTATCAATTGGTAGTTCTAGTGTTAGAATTGAGATTGAAAAGTTGATGCTATAAATTTTACGTACATGTAAATCGTAAATCGATCCACAATTTATCAATAAGCATTTTCTTTCAATAACTCCGATATTCATCGGTGAACTATGATCACGACTTGCGTATAAGGGGTAAGTTTTCTTGGACATCTAGAAATCTCCAGAAATTACCAAAATACGACGAGAATAGCCATTCCAGATCTTGAATAAAATGACATCTATAAAAATCTGAGAGTTGGTTTCTTTGACTAATTGTTTGAATTAATCACGTTTGATCATAATGATTGGCAAGAGTTCGATAATTCGAGCAACGAATTAATGTGATAACTTAGGTAATCTGCTAGACGAGACGGAAGTGCTCGATTGGATGGTGAAGCAGAAGACAGACGAAAGTATCGAAGAAATCGATCGTGACACCCTGACCAAATATATCGAGACGAAAGAATTCCTGGCTGTTATTTTCTGTAAGATATAGCCCATTTTTTTCTCTGCAAATGTTTGCAAAATTGTTGATTGCCCGCGATAAGTTACATAATTCGCCGGGTAACTTGTTCGTTTCGAATTTAACAATTATGAGAGTCGATCTAATATGATAAAAAGATCCGTGAGAAATTTTCTTTATACACTCAACGAGATTTTCCAAAAAACTTAGATTTGACGTGTTTTTAAATAAAATTCATCCCTTAAGTGATCGAGTAATATAATTGTAACGAGTAATATATCCGACTCTCATAAATAAACTATCGATGTTAATGCATTTATGGAAAGTTAAAATACACGAAAATATGTAAAATGCATATAACGTGCAATGTAATATTTAGGTTTCTACGAATTTTTATACATTCGAGGAAAATTTATAAAAACTACATGGTAGCTGCACATGCAACTATAATATGAAATAATATATGAAAATATAATACTATCCAACGTACCATACTACAAAATATATAAAATATTGAAAATATATTTCCTTCTTGGATTTCAATTTTTTTTTTTTTCTTTTTTGCTGTGTTCGCAAAAATATAAATTTGCATGAACGTCTTTAGTTTACTTATGAGTCTCTTCTAACGAGAAATCTTAAGGGGTTGATATTACTTTCGCTTCGAAACGAAACGAAAAAAGAAAAGACTCTCGGTCCCGTAGACAAGGAGGAGGATCCAGAGAGTCCTAGAGTACTTAGGCACGTCGAGTTGATCGACGATGAAGCTGCTGAGTACGGTATAAAGATCGTGAGGATGAAGGATAGATTGATGGCGAAGAAATATGGCTACCGGAACCCGCCCGGTATCACGTACTTCCGCAAGGGCAAGAATATTAATTACGATGGGGATATCGACGACGAGGAGGAAATTCTCGATTGGCTGACCAATCCGGAGAACATGGAGCTAACCGATCACATCGAGAGAATCAATAAGAAGATGTTTCAGAAGATACGACAGACCACTGATTACTTGGCGGTGTTCTTCTGTGAGTATTGAATTTAAAGGAGAAATCATATGTGAGAATAAAAATTTATAAATTAGATCGAATATAAAGTGAAAATATAACTATAAGAGTCGATTAAAGATTAAGAGCATTTTAATTAGTGGTTGGCTTGATGACTTGAACTCGTTTGGAAAGTTTTCATTTTCTGTTTTAACTTTTTTATTTCAACTCTCATGTGGCCGATCGAATTACTTTTATAAGTATGCCTTTTAATATCGACAAATTTTGAAATGGAAATTCAAGATTCTGGTTTTCTGACTTTCGTAAAATAGAAGATTGTCAAAGGATTGCCAACATTGAACGGATTAACGCAGTATATAGAAATCAAATGAAATAGATACAATTGTTATTTTTTGAAAAAAAAAAAAAAAAAGAAAAAAAAAAAACGAGACTTTCGAGCATGTCGAACGCGGTGGCGCGCGTATGTTTAGACAGCAACGACTGCAAACAGTGTGGCAGAGTATTGGCGGAAATCGAACATATCGATGACGAGGCGGACAGCGTCGGGATAAAGTTCGTAAAGATTGACGACAAACAACTGGCCAAACACTATGGTGTCTTTGCATTACCCGCCATATTGTTCTTTAAAATGTCCTCGAAGGAACCAGTCATCTATGCAGGTACAATATGAACTCAAATATGACAGAATTAATATTAAAATTAATCAAATTTTATTTTAAACCAAAGGCGATTTGTACGACGAAGATCAGATCTTGCAATGGCTGTTAACGCAAAAAGATCCATCCGGAGAGGTAATCGAAGACTTGGAGGGTGAAGATCTGCTAAATTTGATAAGGGAGTCGGAATCGTTAGCAGTATACTTCTGTAAGTCTGACAGTCCTTCAGCCACGGCCAATTGCCAAGCAGGAATGTATCTCTAGCCTGTTGCGTGGTTCTTCTATATTCCTAATACATTTATACTATTATTTCCTTTTCCATTCTCTATTCCGCTCTTTATATTCACAAGAATATAGTTAGAATATAGTAAATTCAAGCATTCACATTTTACTTCATCGACATAGTCGAAAGAATCATTTCAGTGGTTTCATTTCGATCATTAACACTAGAACTACTAGAAAGTTATTAAAAATATAGTTTTGATTTTCATGGAGAAAAAAAGTACTAGTAGTTTTATTTAATTCTGGGACTACGTGTATTTTTCCACTCTCTCCGTAATTTAAGAAATTTACCTGTTGAAATATTTTAACAAATATTTCTCCGAGTAAGTCTAACTTCTAAGGTTAAAAAGAATATTTTGATAGTGTAAAATAGTTGAAAATTGGATGCTTATATTCATTACTTTTTGATTTATTAAATCACTCTCTATGTGTAAGCGTAGTATTGAAACTATAATCAGAAGATAACATTTTAGAGCGGATTTCCTGTTCATTTCCGTTCTCTTCTTCTCTTCACACTGTTCTATCAGTAGTCTGTCTTTTCTCTTCGGCGAAGAGAATTCCATCTTGCCGCAGCTATACTCGTCTGCGTATATTAATTCTTGCCCTACATGAAATTCTTGCATTGGATTTCAATTCTCGTCAAACGTGTACATACATTACCGCGGGAATTTTTGTTATATTGTATTTGTCTACGTAATTTGCGCTTAATTGTGTCGCAACAATTAACCAATTTCTTTTTTCTTTTCAATTCTAAGTTGTCCGTTGTCCTTTTTTCTTTTAATCTTTCGTTCTCTGTATATATCTCTTCACTTCAGATCATTGCTACTTGGCTTGTCTTCTCTCTCTCTCTCTCTCTTTCACTTTCACTTTCACTTTTATCTGTCTTTTTGTCCGTCCATACGCTGTACACGTTGTCTGCTAATGCCGCAGGGAACAGAACGCTTTGTGACTTGTGTCAGGCAAAATATCAGCGGAAGCAGACCCGCCACAGGGAGCGCAAGATCGTCGAACACGAAGCAGCCGAGGAACTCGATGGTACACATGAACACAGAAAAAGAGAACAATTGAGTTGTCGACCTGATCTTTTCTCTCTTTTTTGTTTTCTTTCTTTACTGTTCTACCGATTTAGACTATGTTCCAGATAGCTCATCTTCCGTGTGCACTACCCAGAACATCACTCACATCATATATAATATATCTATAAATATATTTTCATTGATATTTTTACAAAATACACTTTTGTCGGTGAAGCACAACGTATATGCGTATTTTTATCCGATCTCTTTTTTGCAAATGCGAACTACGAAACAGATATTCTTTTTTTTTCAGATGGTCGCTGCGGTATTTTTGTTCACAGCAAAATTCAAATTCGCTCAATCTGTTTAATCGCTATATGTATAATTTAGCCAATGCCATTCATTTTTTTTTTTTTTTTTTTTTTTTTTTTGGAAGTACGCATTCACGCGCAATTTTTCCAGGCCGACTTTTTCCCGTGCATTTCACTACACGTTCACACTGTTGCACACAGGTGTACCTGCACGATTAGAAAGCATGAGAAAATCATAGAACCAGATGAGACGAGAAACCGCCATAGTTACCCTAGAAGTGACCAGCATGCTAACCATTTTATTTGTCCGTATTTTAATAGATTTTGTTATATGTTCGAATCTGTTGTCCGTCATTGGTATTTTTTCGATAGAGCTAGTCTGCCCTTCATAGATAAGGCCAGAAGAATGCTTACTTAGATCACTGTTCAACCGATCGATCTCTCACCTTGTCATCAGTAGATCGCTGTCTTTCGAGTAGATATCACTTCGATGCGTTCGTGAATTTTATAACAATATGGTCTCTCCTTAGATGCCGAAGACTGCGAACAGTGCGTGGGCATCCTCGAGGAACTGGAGAACATCGACGATGATTGCGATAGGCATGGTATCACGTTCGTAAAGACACAAGTGAGTAGAAAAATTGCTGAACGATTTATTGGTGAATATTTAAAGTATTTTCGAATCTTCACTCGAAAAATTTTCATCGTTTCTTCATAGGATTATAAAGTGGCAGAAGATTATGGCGTCACGGATTTCCCGGTGTTAGTCTATTTCGAAAAGCAATTGCCAAATGTGTTCGAAGGTTACCCTTTTACTAAATTAATTACATATTGCAAATTATGTATCAGAGAAGATTAAATTACTTGAATCTCGTTTGTAAAGGTGATTTAAAAGTGGAAGAGGAAGTTCTGCAATGGTTGATTACTCAGAAAACGGAGGATCGAATAGAACTGATTACCAGAGTGATGTTAGAGACATCTGTCGAAGAGACTCAATATCTTGCAGTTTATTTCTGTGAGTCTTAATATATTCCGTAGTCGAAAATTGGATAGAAAATAAACAAAATCATAATGTTGTGTTGTAGATAAACTAAACTGCCATATATGCGACGAAATTTTGGAAGGATTGGAGAAGATCGACGACGAATGCGACGTGTTCGGTATTCATTTGGTGAAAATTCAGGATCCCCAACTAGCCAAACGATATTCTATCAAAACCTTCCCAGCCTTAGTTTACTTCAGAAATGGCAATCCTCTTTTGTTCGAAGGTTTCTAAACTTTTCACTTCCACTTCTACCAATTAAAACCACTTCACTTACTACAATTGAAATCGTTTTCGTTCTACGATCAATTTTATCAGGTGACTTACAAAACGAAGAATCAGTTCTCGAGTGGCTAATCGACGACGATAATCGAGAACTAGCGGACGAAATTGAATCTGTGAATGAGAGGATGCTGGAGAGACTTCTCGACGAATCTCCGTTCTTAGCTGTTTTCTTTTGTATGTTATACTTTATTTCCGTGCATTTATGAGAAACTCAAACATGCAAAAACGCATGAAATAAGCAGAAATATGTTAAATATCAAAAGTACAATACTCGTTAGATCAGACAAATCTCTATCTAGTTTCTGTTTCCTTTTTCTTTTTAATCTGATAATTCTCAACGATTCTTCTTAATGATAATTCTTAACAATTTCACTTAAATCGATTAATTTAATCAGACGACGAAGACTGCCCCGAGTGTGACGAAATTATGGAAGCTTTGGAGAAAATCGACGGCGAAGCAGATCTATTCGGTATCGACTTCGTGAAGGTACTCAGCACAGAGGCTGCAGAGAAATTTGCAATTCTGAACGTTCCGTCGCTCGTTTATTTCCGCAAAAAGACACCGTTGATCTATGACGGCGATCTGACTCAAGAAGACAAGATTCTCCAATGGCTAACGTCTCAAGACGTCTTCGAAATTAAAAATGAAATCGAAGAAGTTAACAAAAAGATGCTAGACAAATTGTTGGACGAGAACGAGTTCCTTGCTGTATTTTTCTGTAAGAGCAAGAGAACGTCGTCACTAAATTATAATTGTAACAATTATAAAAACAATTATACCAATTATTCTAGATGAACACGACAATAAAGAATGTGAAGAGGTAAGCGAAAAGTTGGAAAACATTGACGGAGAAACGGATAATTTGGACATTACGTTCGTCAAGATGGCTGATCCAAGATACGCGAGGAAGTGGGGTGTCACCAAGCTTCCTGCCATCGTTTATTTTCGCAAGAGATTTCCCAGTATCTATCGAGGTAAAAGAAACTCTCTTATCTAAAAAAAACTGTATGATATCTAATGAATCATCTTGTAAGCGACGTGTTTTTTTTTTTTTTAATTAAATTTAACGCAATGAAAACTATTATTACCATAGAAATTTTATAAAATTAGAACAGAAAATTTATAAAACTTCTATATCTATAAAACTTTTATTAAAATTAAACAGAAAAGAAATAAAGAATTAAGAAAATTTAAGAAGAAAATTTTCAAAGCAAACGACCATATTAGTGATATAAGGTGATATTTCGTATTTTTAATTTCCAATCATAGCATCTATAAACGACTTTTCCCCGTACCAGGTAATCTACACAACGAACAAGACGTGTTGGAATGGCTGCGCAAGAACAGGTACCGTCAACCAGAGCTGAACATCTACATGTACATGCTGATTGCCATTACCGTCTTGTTCGCCATGTATACCGGCTTCCTGTTATCCTGTTTCCGCTCGGAACCAGCGACTCCCGCGTCGCATCCGAAGCAAGCGTGATAGAAAGAAAGAAGGAAAAGAGAGAAAGAGAGTAAGAGAGAAAGGGAGAGAAAGAAAGAAAGGAACGAAAGAGTAGAGACTTATTGATCGTTGTTGCGCGAATGTGCGTTTTATTGTTGTTGATCCGACTCGCTTTAACGTAAGATTGAATGACGGCCGTTCGTCCGGAACGAACGACTTGCACCAAGGCTCGACGATTCTACGGAGGACGACGAAACCTGTCTATATGTATTTTTCTCTTCGCTTAGACGATGAACGAACGATTAAAAAAAAAAAAAAAAAAAAAAAAAAAAAGAAATAAATTAATAAATCAAATAATCTACTTCTATACATTGCACCGTAATAGGTTCAAGTTGTCCGTGAATTCCGTGAGCGCGTGGTATGCTTGCTTAACGTGGACCAAATTCATCGATTTTCTATAGGAGATTATTAGACCTCTGTCAAATTGAAGAAGGCGCGAACGTGTTGCGAGCGTACACGTAGGCGACGTTTCGCGGGAGTTTACTCGACTTATAATATTCCAAACGATATTACCAATTATGTTAGCGTATAAGCTATATACATTATACGTAAGTATATCGTACACGTTTGCCATGTCTCTCTGTTCGCGTTCAAATCACCGTGCGGCGACAACGTTGTTTGATATTCTTTTATTGTATTGCTTTGTAACGAGATAGAGATATTACATTGTATCGTATTCCATATTTCACTTTGTATTAACTTTTGCTGACTCGATGATTTTTTGCTGCGTTTTTAGAGTGAATAAAACTGATCGACACATCTGTACACTGTTATTTTGCTGGTGTTCATGGAATGTTGCTAGCCGCAATCGACGAGCAATCTGTGGTTTCTTCTTCTTCTTTCTTTTTTGTTTTTTTTTTTTTTTTTTTTTTTGTTCTTTTTTCGTACGTGTTCTTGTAACGTTAATTGTTACCGATTAGGTATTGACAGTGGTCTTGTTCTTTATCTCAAGTGATCACCTTTGGTCCACGTGTAATTCATTGTTCGCGAAGATGATCATTGATAATCCATGCGTCTTCTCGATGATGGATCATCGAAGATATCTTCCAAATGGAAAGAAATATGTACACGAGACAGGTGAATATTGCCTATCGCTTACATTGTCAAAAGAAGGCAAATAATGTTAACACATGATCATGAGGAATAAAGAGCGAATCCTTGGACCAATTCCAAAGTGCTTAAAATGCCACTTCTGTCTGCCAATTGTAAATAATATAATAGTGTGAACGATGCATTATACAAAAAAAGAATGCGACGTCTCTTTTCCTTTTATTTTATGTTTCATTTTCTTCTTTTTGCGCTTTCGTTTCTTTTTTTTCTTTTCCATAGAAATCTGAATCTTCTGTGGATCTTAATCTTCAGCTTAACTGAAGGAATTCCAGAATATTTCCAGAAATTAATTTCTTTCCATATATCTTTTATTTAAAGATTTCTGTAATTAATACAGATTTTCGAGAAAAATTGAATTTTTTAAGTATAATAAAGATCGTATTAACGTCCTATTATTGCTTGTCCGTCTTAATTATTCAAACAAAATTAATATTTATATGTTATGAAAAGCAACGCGCTATTGTGTGTAGAATTATAGTTTCAAATTTCCCGCTATTATGTAGCTGGGAAGAAATGTGACCAACTTCAAACTCAATATTTCTACAGCTCTGAAGTGATCTACGATTGAAAATTTCTTTATGAAACGCAAGAATGGCGGATGCGTGAGTATCGTTCGAGGTCGATGAAATCTAAAAGCATCGATAATTAATATCATTCTATTATTTTTAAAATGTGTTATTAATCATTCTTTTAAAGTTCCTTTCTATATTCATATTGTAGTTTTTGATTTTTTTTCATAAAAATGAAGAATTATCAATGCTGACAAGTTGCATCATTGATCAATATGAAACATCATATTTCAGTATACATATTAATAATTATATTAATTTTTTAATAAAACTTAATTTTTTGTTTTGTGTTAAATTAAATTTCTGTATGTATTATTTAAAATAATATATTTCTTGGCAACATAACCTATGCATACAATCTAACCTAATTCTATTCTATATACCATGCGACTTGTCTAATTTTATTTGAGGAAAATATGTAATTTTTAACTTTAATAAATAATTTTGTATGTAGAAAGAAAGAAGCTGAACCTGCAGCAACTAAAAAGCTGCCTGCAGTGCCGGAGTCAGTCCTTAAAAGAAGGAAAACTCGCGAAGCTGTACGGGCTGCACGTCTTCAAATATCGATCAAGGTATTTTTTTGATATTTTGTTTTATATATTTTCTTTTTTTTTTTATCAAATTGATGCTTTAAATTAGAGAAGATGATTAAAATAAGTTTTTTAATTTTAGCAACGTGCGAATCGATACCAGAAAAGGAAAACAATCTTCAAAAGGGCTGAAAAGTATGTGAGAGAATACAGAACAAAAGAAAGAGATGAAATCAGATTGATGAGACAAGCCAAAAATCGTGGCAATTATTACATCCCTGGAGAAGCACGTCTTGCGTTTGTTATCCGTATTCGAGGGTAAGTTTCTAGTTTATTGAAATTATGATAAAGATTTATACATATTACGGAATCATATTTTATTATTTTAGTGTGAATCAAGTTGCTCCTAAGGTTCGCAAAGTACTTCAGCTGTTTCGATTGAAACAGATTAATAATGGTGTATTTTTGAAGCTGAACAAGGCAACAATTAACATGCTTCGTATTGTTGAACCTTATGTCACGTGGGGATATCCAAATTTGAAATCAGTTAGAGAATTGATCTACAAGAGAGGATTTGCAAAAATAAATAGGCAGCGTATTCCTATTACCAGCAATTCAATCATTGAAAAGAAACTTGGTTAGTATCATTAAGTTCATTACTGTGAAAATGTTTTTCATTACATTTGACAAATCCATTGGAGTTGTATTTATTATTTTATCTGCTCCTTTCCAGCTTGTCAAAGAATAATAGGATTATTGAAAAACTTTTACGTATATTTTACGTTTAGGTTTGCGACGGTTCTTACATTTCATAATTATATTAAAGTTCTTTTTTTCAATGCTTATTATGATAATAATATGAAAACTGTATTGTTACAGGACGTTCTGGTATTATTTGTATAGAAGATTTAATCCACGAAATTTTCACAGTTGGGCCAAAATTCAAGTTTGCAAGCAATTTCTTATGGCCGTTCAAGGTATATAAATTTTTACCTCCTTCAATATCATCGACATAGGCATAGTTATAGAAATACTTATTATTCTATTAACCTCCTTCTATGTCGTAAAATAATATGAGTTTCTCTTTGTGGGACGCACGTAATTTTGCGTTCCTTAATCAAACTCAAACATTTTATTAGCTAATTGCTATTTTACGCTACTAATTTAATTTTTCTATTTCTAGCTCAACACGCCTAATGGTGGATGGCGTAAGAAGACTAACCACTATGTTGAAGGTGGTGATTTTGGTAACCGTGAAGACAAAATCAATGAACTTCTCAGGAGAATGGTTTAAATTTCTAAAAATCTTGATAAATAAAAATTTAAATAAAATATGTTTTATCGTGTTGTATTTTACCTATATGGTCCATTTTTTTTTTTTTTTTTTAACATATTTAGTAATACTGATATAAATAAAAATTTAAAATATTCTATTCGTAATTTACGAAAAATATAATTATCTGATAGTTTTGAGGTTATATAAAACTCTAACATGTTAATAAATATCTATACGAAATTATGTAAAACTACACGTTATAAATGTAACTATTATCTCTTCCTAAAATGAATAATGTACAAAAGAATTGTGTTTATGTGAATTATCAAGAATATTTATTTTAATGTAAAACATGCCAAAAGATAAACGCATGCGCTGATCAATTGTATTGAACACTATAGTACTTTTGTACATAACGCATTGCAATGAGTGGTGTGTCAAGGCAAAGTGTACTGGTTCGAATCTTGTTCCAGAGATTTTTGGATAAAATATTTTATTTTCCAATAGAATATTATTTTTAATGCAGGAAACATTTCTTTAATAAATTTTGGTAAGTATATTACAAAAAAATTGAAAAATTAATAAACGTTAAAATTAAGTAATAAATATTCTCACATGTACATTTTATATGCCTAACCTTATTTTATCATTAATAATTAGTAAATATTCATAACATTATAATTAATATTTGATACGAAACTAATAAATTTGTCTCATGTATTTCTCTTAAGGAAAAGATATTTTTTTGTGAATTTTTGGTCTAGATTATAGAAAGCATGTTTCGTTGCCGTACGTTCTATGTTCGAATCCTACTTACTTTAATTTTATGTTAATAAATCATAGGAATGTTTTTTATATTGTAAAATGTTCTAGAAAAATAATAAAAAATATATTGAATTTTAAATGTAAAGTTCTAGAATAATATAGAAAAAATTTATTGATTTAATATTCTCTTGATCTTATAACATATAATTTGAAATGATATATTTTTAATATTTACTTAGATTATATTAATAATGAACAAAAAGATTGTAGATTCTGACATTTCAACAAATATAAATTCATCTATTATTAAATTAAATTATTTATTATTTGATACAAAAAAATTTATTGTTCCTCATAATGTATTACAAAATATTTAATTTTATGGAAAAAAGTAAGTTAAGATCATTACTATAATTTAGGATGAAATAATTGTTAATTTCAATTCATGATTTTTAATGTTCTGTTGCAGATAGAAACATAGTATCAACTTTAAAATTTATAAAAGAAGAACATAAAGAACTTGAGATTCCTACTTCCATCAAAAATCCAAATTCACTTATTGTGATAAAATAAACTGCAGCTGTAAAAATTAGCAGAAATAATACAGCTAATGAAAGTTTAAAAATATAACAGAAGTGCCTAAAGTTAATACAAATAAAAAAAAGTTAGCATTGAACATAAATCACTCAAATCAAATGCAGAATCTTTATGATAATACAAAGAAAGAAAAAGGTAGCATAAAAGTAGGTAATATTTCAAAAAATCAGGAAAGATTGCAAAATATAAATTGTACTGCTAAAAATTTAAAACAAAATCAAACTACCTCAACTGATGTACCAAAGTCTCAAAAAACAGACATAAGATCTGAACAAAGTACTAGTAAAAAATACTTCAATAAAAGTATAGAAAAAAATAAAGGAGAATCTAAATATGCAATTGATGGAAATTTATTTAACAAATCTAAAAATATTCACAAGCAAACTAGGTTTGATGACTATATCACACCATATAAAAAAGGAATGCCAAACAAAAGAAGAATGAGTACTAATACAGAATCGAAAGAAGCAATAATTTGTAACATTCCTTTATCAGTTAAAACTGGAACAAATGATATTGGTAATGAAACAAAACACATATATCAAGAGCTTAAAAATAAAGATGATAAAAAAAATATGGATACACTTGAGTCATGCAATTCTACTTCTATCACATTAGCTGTAGCAAAAAATTCATTGCCTTTGAATGTCAGTAACATTTCTGAAAATCACTCTAATATTAAAAATAAAGATTCGCAACATTATAAAAATAAAATAAATAATGAAAACTTGAAATTGAAAAATTTAATAAATATGGAACTAAATGATGAGAGTGGTAATGAAGTACAAATGGACACAATAAATAGTTCTCTATTTGAATGTGAAATATCTTTAAAATTAAAAAACTCTGAAAATATAAATGTTACAAACGCTAATGAAGATAGAATTAGTTTTTCATATGTGGATCAAAAAAATTTAAACACAGATTTAATAAATCAAAGTGATAACAACCAAATTTTAATGAATATACCAGTAAAAAAGAAGAGAGGAAGACCTAGAAAAACTATGCATACAGTTCAAGAAACTTCAGATATTTCAAATAAGAAATTAGAAGAAAATTTAAGAACTTTACAAAAAATAAATGATATTTCTATCGGAGAAACAATTGTTCATAGTAAGAGACACAGTGAACAATCATATAATTTTAGCAATAATGATGGTATAAGTGATAATAATAGTACTGAAGATAACATTCCAAATTCAATTATTGTTAGAGAAAGAGATAGATCACCAGGTACATCTGCAGGCGAAGCTATAAGCAAGGAAAGAGGAAGAGGAAGAGGAAGAGGAAGAGGAAGAGGAAGAGGAAGAGGAAAAGGAAGAGAAGGAGGAAAAGAAAGAGAAGGAGGAGGAGGAAGAGGAAGAGGAAGAGGAAGAGGAAGAGGCAGGGGTAGGGGCAGGGGTAGAGGATCATCTTATTCTGCATTAGATACTGAATATATATCAAAATTAAAGGGACCAATAAATAAAGAAGAAATAAAAGTAGAAGACTCAAGTGAAAGTAATATTGTTGCTTATACATCAGAAGTAAGTTTTATATAAAATATTAGAGCTGTATATCATTCTTTTTAACATAAATTTATCTCTAATTATGTAAATATATATTTTTTATTTTAATTTTAGGTAAATTTAATAACTTGTGCCAAATGTGAAGAAAATATATTAAAAAATAAATGGGATTCGCACAATTTGATTAAACATAACAATATGAGTTGGAAGAAGGGCGATGAACCCATAGTAAATATAAGATTAATACAAATAAATTCGTAAATTTATTATCCTCTTTATTAACAAAATTTTTATTTATAGATTTTTGAAAAAAATATTAAATTGTGGAGAAAAGTATTGATGTCTGCTATTAAAAAGAAAAGGGGTCAATTATCTTGCGAAAAGTGCGGAACTGTAAAGCGAAGTGTGTGTGGTTTTATATCTCATATGCAATTCTGTGGAAAATCAGAAGAAGTATGTAATTCTTCAATTACTTCAAAAATTCTAAAAAATAATGTAATATAAATATATATGTAATAATAATTTTTACTAGGAAAAGCAAGCTTTGATGGTAAGTTGTCCTATCTGTAGTGCTGTTATAATGCCATCTTCTATGAAAATACATGAAAGAACTCATAGGCAACCAGAACGTAAAATAATCGAATTACAATTACATACTACTGATAATGAAAGAGTAAAACGTAAAGCTGCAGAAAAGTAAGAAATTAGAAATTAATAATAATTTAAATGAAATAAAAGATTCTAATATCGTATTGTAATTACAGAGCAGTTTCAAAAATTACTGAATTTACTGAACTTGTCAAAGATAGTAATCCACCTCCTGAGAAAAAAATGAAACTTGACTCTCATTTGATGGTATTACTTTTTTTTAACATCTTTTTATACAAAAAAAGTGTTATTAAATGAATAACTATAAAAAACTAATGTTACAGAAAAATTTAATCAAAATGCCTGATCATAAAAAACCTATACCGTCTGTATGGAAAGGTATATGGAAAAAAGAAGTGTCTTCAATGGGAACAATAAATTGTCGTCAAATAGGTTGTACTTATACATGTTCTTCTGTTGAAGATATGTGTAAACATTTTCCTAATTGTAATTTCACTCCTCAAGAGGTATACATTGCATAATATTAATTTTATTTTTATAACATATGCAGAAACTCAACATACTCAATTTTATTACAGTCTTATATGTGTAAAATGTGTAAATTTTCAACTACCTCTGATGAAGACATAAAAAAGCATATAATAGAAAAGCACGCAACAGTAGATGAAATCGATAGGTCATCAGATTTTGAAGAAGAACATTATAGTTCAGATGAAAGTAAGTATAAATTTTGTTGTAAAAAGTTAAATCGTTAAGGTTCATACATATTCTTGTTTTTAGAAATATCTTATACGATGAAATTTCTAGACAAAAAGCAATGTCATAAAATTAAATGGACAGAACCGTATTTATCTGGTGTGCAATGGTCTATGGAATTGTAAATATCTATATTTTTTAAAATTAAAGTATATACTTCTTGAATATCTTTAATTAATGATTTTTATCATCTTCTTTAACAGTGAAAAAAAGAATTACGAATTTTGTTTATTTAATGACTATTCTCCAAATCAATTCACTTTGTTAAACAATGATGATATTCTTAAATATTTGCCAGAACTAGAAATTTCCATGCGAACAAAAAAAGAAAGCGTATGTAAAACACTATCTAATACAGAAATTATATGGAAGCAGTGGAAACGATTTGAAGGTGGTTTAGATGAAGGTAGTTACTTTAGTAATTAATTGACTATGATTATTTCATAATGTTCAATATTTAAAATAACTTCTCAGATACTTCGACTTTTTTTACTGGTGGTCCAGTATGGGCATTAGCTTGGTTGCCTATTCCATCACCAATGTATTCTAAAGAACCTTACCAATATATCGCAATTAGTACTCATCCAACAATGAAAAGTGAATACACTGTAGGAAAATCACACTCGGAACATAATATGATACAAGTTTGGAATGTTGGACCTTTGAATCATGAGTTAGTAAGAAAGAGTAGAATATGATAGCATCAAATTTCTCCAAAATAATTTTTTTTTTTATTTAGGAATAGTAGTAAAATACAATCTCCTACTTTATCATATGTTATTGCACACAATAGTGGTACTATATGGTGTCTAGAATGGTGTCCTTCTGGATGCTATCAAGATGAAAGTCTGAATAATTATAAGGATAAAAACGAAATGTCTAATAATCTTAAGCGAATGGGTATGCTTGCGGCAGCTTGCTCAAACGGAAATGTAAATATTTATTCATTACCTTTTCCAGAAGAACTTAAATTTAAGAAGACCACAACCAATGAGTAAGTAACAAAATTCAGATTATACAATTTTTTAGGCGTATATCTTGTTATTATTAATATTTATCATTGTAGATGGCCTATATATTCTACTGATCCAATAATAACATTAGTTGTAAATATTTCAATGTATGATAACAAAAATCAAAATTGGCAATGCACCAAGATATCATGGACGAAGGAGCACGGCCATAAGTATATTTCAATATATTCTTAATTTTATAATAATTTAATTTTTTAGTTTCCTTATTTTATAATTAAAAAATTATATAATTTTTCTTATTTTCACAGTACAATCGCTGCTGGATTTTCAAATGGTTATATAGCTTTATGGGATTTAACATACAAATCTCCATTATCAATGCAAAAGAGACAAAACACATATTTTATAAATGCATTTCAGCATTTTTATGCTCATGGTAATGCTGTGAGTAGTAAGTACATAAATTTATTTATTCCTTGACAAAGTCATATTAAATAAAAAAACAATCTCAACAAATTTAACATTTTTGTAGTGCTAGTATTAATTCCGTATAATGGAGAAAGATTTTTAGCTTCTGGCAGTCTAGATAGGTCATACAAATTTTGGAATTTAGAAGACACGAGTACTCCTCAAACTGCAATGCAGAAATCTATTATAACAAATGGTGCATGGATGACACATTGGCCATGTGCTGTTATTACTTTTGATGATGCTTTAGGGTAAGAACTAATATTTAAAAAAATTCTTTCAATTCGTGCAATCTATTTTTTAACACTGTATTATTCTACTATAGGCACAAACATACTAATACTTATTTAATTCCATTAAGAGAACATGAATACAAATACTATCCTATTATGGGGACAAATTCTGCCACATATGTAAGTAACTTAAACAACATGTTTTGAGTATCTTTAAAACGACTTTCTTTATTTAAATCGTAGGCTATAGCTATTTCTGATTATGCAAATAGCATCGCGCACGGCACAGTAGCTGGAGAAATACAAACAATCTTTGCACATGATATTATACATGGTAGAGATATCGAAAGAGCTTTACAGAAGAAAAAAAAGGTACTTTTTATGTTTAACATGCTTAAATTATCGATAGTTTAAATCATTTCTTACAAAGTTAAATATGATTCTCCTAGTTGAGCTCATGTGTTAAAATAGTGGACTTCTTAGAAAAAGAAGAAGATGATAAAAATGATAAAATGCACAAAAAGAATTCTAAAGATTATTGTTACATGCCGGAAACTTATGATGAGTGCCAGAATAGATTTGGCATTATCTTTTGCGATAATTTAAAAGTAAGTAGTTTTACTGTACAGTTTTACGGTACTATTCCTTTCAGTAATTTTAAATTAATATTCTATATTCTATTATACTTAAGAACGTTGAATGTCATGAACAAAAACGACCACATGCAGAAAAAATATCAAGAGTTGCGATCGAAGAATATCCATTCATGTCCGTAAACAGAGTACGTATGTCGTAAATGTTTCTATTTATTTTTATACCAAAATTTTATATGATGCTGAAATTATGTAATAAATTCTAGATATCTTGGAATCCGAATCCATGGAGTTACTTATGGATGGTTGTTGGTTACCAAAACGGTTTGGTGAGATTATTAAACTTCAGATACATGTCTATGTCACGTGAATTATTATTGCCTCAACATGTAAAATCTATGCTTAATAAAGCAAAGATTACAACAAAAGAATGTTATTAACGGGAAAATAATCATGATCTATAATATCTATATTATACTAAAATCAAGTATTATGAAAGTCATGGTGATTGCTTGTTATTAATATGTAGTAAATTATTTTTCATAATTTTATACAAATATTAAACTGACTACGTAAAAATTGGACAAGGCCAATGATTGAACAAAATTTATTGTTATGTATTTAAATTTTATTAAATATATCTAGAATATTTAATGTTAATAAGTTTTGTACAAATAAGTTTTGTAATTTTGAATATTTAAAATATGACATGTTTAATTATGTTAATAAACAAGATTTTTTATTGTTAATACAAGCAACCCCAATTTGTATTATGCTTTTATATTAATAACGTAACATAACATAACGTAACAAAACAATGTAAATTTGTCTTATATTTATCACATTAGCCAAGAAAACGAAAAAAATATATATTAATGTTAATATATTAATAATGAAAAATATTTGAAAAACATGTAAAAATAATTTAAATAGTTTGTCACGTATCAAATTGCAGCAAAACTCGAGGAAACATCTTTTGTAATTGAAACATTCACTTGCCTCCATTGTTTCGACTATCGAATTATCGATTGTTGTAACTGATCTATCTATAAAGGTTTAAATGCTTTAAAATAATCTGGGAAATAGTGCAATAAAATATTGTATAAAATATTATATAATATATTTAAAATTTTCATTAAATGTTTGGTCGAATTTTGGAATAAGCGCTATTTCACGATACTGATCACATGATTTTGAGTAGCTAGTTGCGCGGGTATAATACATACGTATGCACATTAGTTGATAAAGAGGTGGGGGTTAAAGGACCACCATAGAACATAGTGGGGATCACATATTATCTATATATATATATACACACGCACGCACATACAATCAAATGACGGAAGCATCGTGGCCAAAGCTAAAAAGCAGTAGAAGGAAATGCTACATTTACTAGCGAATTGTCAAGCAGTAAATAATTCAACATTCTTCCTTTAATATTTGAAACAAAAGCAGTCTCGTTGCTCGGTTTATCTCGCTGGCGGAAGTTCATAATATCAAATAGATACAAATTCAATTTTATTCTAATGAAAAACATAATTTACTCGAAAATTTTTTTCGTTTCGTTTTAAATATTTTGTGGCAAGTAAGTGAGGAATATTTCTTTTCTTTTTGGCTTTTAAAAAGAAGTTAATGTAGAGACATATTTAATTCGTTCCAAGTGTTCATATTAAGAGCATGCGTATGGTAATCGTAAATTTCTATATTATATTAAATATTAAATTTCTATATTATACATAGAAGAAAGTTAGAATCATTATTATACGGTAAAATTATTTTAGAAATGGCTATCAATCCAATGAAGTGGAAAACCAGAAATGTACTGTACATTAGTTTGACACTTTTAGTTTTCTACGTACTTTTTGTGTATAAAAAAAAGCATTATATATTGTTCGAAGGAATAATAAAAGATTCAAATCCTATACATGTATGGGAATACGTAGCTGATTTTAGTAACATGAAGACGTTAAATCCGACAATGTATGTAAAACATTATACGTCGCTGTTTTTCTTTTTTTCTGTTCTTTTTTTGTCTCAAATTTTTATTGACATTTTTGCAGAGAAGATTTTAATATTATTGCGGAAAGTGGTAATTACGATCATTGGAAATATTCAGTTGAATATACTGAACATTTGAGTCATATACCAATTATACGAAATACAGCACATGGACATTACGCCATACGTGAAGACAATAATGGTTATTTGATTACTTCGAAACATGAAACATGTTTCTTTGCCCAACTTGGATGCTGTAAGTAAATGTATCGGGGGAAAAGAAAATTCCTTATGAAATAAGAAATCAGTATCAACGAAATACATAGACTTTTAAATGATTCTGATCTTAAATTTCACTTCAGTGGAATCGATCTCGCAATTCAGATTTGATCGAGATGGAGCAACAGATACAAAATGTATCGAAACCGTACAATATGAATGTCCAATCGCATTTTCATTGTTGTGCTATAAAGAAGTTATGTATCAACGAACAGAGATTATGGAACGATTGAAATTGAAATTCTCAAAAACTAAAATCCCTTAAAAAATGTTATTAAAATATGTATTCATGTTATTTCTTTTTAAATTTATCATGTATTTATAAAACGTTTTATACGAAAATATAATTTTTATATAAAACTTTTTGTATAATATTTTATATATAGCGCTATTTGTCTATATTTAATATGACCAACGTCAAAATGTAAAATCTCCTATAATAAAGTGACAAAAAAGAAGATAGAGGGGGAAATCAACAATTTATCGAAACATACACATGAGAGAATCTGTGAAAAGGATATAGAACTTGAGAAGTCTGTATTTTTATTTGTATTTATTGAAATATATATCACTCTTAGCATTTAGTCAATAAATTTATATTACAACGTGAAATATGTCTAATAAATTTGAAGCGTAAGTGAAACTAGCGTTTTTATTTCGTCGTGCCTTTTTTTAAGGAGTTAGGTAGAGGTTAGATTTGTTTTAAACGAAAATCAAAATTTATTTATATGTTGTTTTGTTCGATATTAAACACATCTGCTCTTTTTATCTATTGCGTTCATTATTAGTCTGTACGAAGCATTGTTTAACTGTCTAGTTTCAAATAACAAAACACGTGATATGTCTTGACATTTGTCACAACCTAAATCTTCGTATATTGAATTTTCGATTGTTACTTTTATTTCTTGTTTTTGGTACTTCAAACAATTACTAAATGATAATTAAATTCATTTTCTTGTATGCAAGCGTATAAAAACAATGTTCATATGTTATTATTTACAAGTAAGAAATAAATAAAGTTTATAACATATTGTTTTTTGAATAAAAGTTATATAAAAAATTATAAAAATGATTTACTAAGAATATTTGCTATTTCAAGAAACTCATGCTGTAAATTATAGTAGTACTTGCAGATTAAAGGCTAATGAAGATAATGCAGATGATGAAACACAATCAAAAGATAATAAAAAAACTGAGAAAGATTCATTAGTAAGTAAAAAGTATTATTTTTTTTAATTTTATTCACATATTCTAATTAAATAGTATATATTTATTATAGCCTTCCATAGAAATTAATCCAAATGAGCATAAATTACAATATGCATATGCATTATGGTACAGTCGACGCAATCCTGGTAAACAATCAAGTATACAAAGTTACGATCAAAATTTAAAATTGGTTGGTAGGTTTGCAAGTGTGGAGCAGTTTTGGAGTCTTTACAGTCATTTAGTCCGGCCATCAGAATTAACAACATCTACAGATTTTCATCTTTTCAAAGTTGGCATAAAACCAATGTGGGAAGTATGTGTATCAGTGCAAAATAATATTTATTTTTCATGAGTAGATTTGTTTTAATAAATCATCTTTTTTCAGGATGAGGCAAATCAGAAAGGTGGTAAATGGATAGTACGTTTAAGAAAAGGTTTAGTTTCCAGATGTTGGGAAAATCTTATATTAGCTATGTTAGGAGAACAATTTATGGTTGGAGAAGAGATATGTGGAGCTGTTGTATCTATAAGATTTCAGGTATGATTTAACTAAAAGTAGTGACCTATGTATTGCAAATTATTAGATATTGTTAATATTAACAGGAAGATATAATATGTGTATGGAATAAAACTGCATCTGATTATGCAACAACATCACGTATAAGAGATACATTAAGGAGGGTCTTACATCTTCCAGCAAGTGCCTCAATGGAATACAAAACTCATAATGAAAGTCTGAAGAATGTTCATCGACTCTAAATTTTGTGATACTGAGTCAAAGATTGGAATTCTTTGTGGACTTTCAGGTAAATTACAAATTTATTTTAAATTAGTTATTATAAAAAATATCTCTATAAAAGAAAATGTATACTTATAAAACAGTACTCCTTTTGTACTTCTATATTTAGCCAATTGATACTTGTGAGAAGATAATATTTATGTGGAAAATATTTTACAACTACAGAATTTAATTGGCCATTTTATTGGATAACGAATGTGATTCACAAGTATCCCATTGTAACTTATGTAAATAAATACATATTGATAATAAAAAATTATCTTATTTCCGAAATATGTGAAACTTTGATAATTATCTTTTTTACTATACAATTGGGTTATGTTATAGTTATAACAATAAATAATCGTTCTATATGTCAAATACTTTTATTTAAGAGTACTTAAAATTTGTAGTCCATTTTACATATGATATTATTTATACATTTTTACACGAGATCGTGTTTCTTTAGAATATATGCATAATTATTAATGTATTTTGTATACACAATGCTTTTATATACAAAGCATTAATTTTAATATAAATATTAATGTATTTTTATATTTTAACTTGAAATATATAAAAAGACTGTAATTTTGTTAAAATTTTAATATATGTACAAATCTTTTTTATGCATATATAAGGCAATGAAGCACAAACTTGAATAAGAATATATGCATCACACACATTAAAAGAGTAAAAGATTTTATATAATATGTTAATAAATATTTATGTTGGCCACAATATAGTGTGACAGTTTATTGTATACAGACTAGAGTTAGGTATATTCAGTGACAAAAAATGAGGCCAGTGTCAAAAAAACCTAACATTAATTGTGCTTTTATTTCACGATTTTAATCATGATATAAAGTTTGTTTTATATGTATAAAGACAAAAATTACAACCTTAAAGTAATAATTGTGACCATACCTGTAATAAATAACAAATTTTTGCTTATGTTTTTTATCCAATACATATAAATTATGAATACTTACCCAATACAAATGAAAATATTAATTTAAAATTTACAGACAAATGAAGATAATCAGGCACTCTATTATTCTGTTCTCCTTCTGTAGGCAAAAGCAATCCAATTATGCAAATTATCCCAGCAATTAATGCTATATAATTTGTCCCTCCTAAAAATTATTAGAATGCTTATTAAAATAATTTATTTTTTTATTTAAAATATATAATTTTTTATTTTAAAAGTATTTATTTTTGATACTTGTAGATTATCAAGACATGAATTTGCATTTTAAAAAATTATTCAATTGAAATAGATATGTTAAAAAAATGTTTATCACACATATTGGATTGAATGGCATTAAAAATATAAAGTATTATATATGATTTCAACCAAGTAACTAAACATTACATTAGTATTTTAATTCAAACTAATTTTAAATAAATACTAACTTATTAACCTTTATCCATAAAATATTTCATATCTGAAGATAAATACATTGTGTTCTTATTTTGAATGTTTCCACGAAATAAGTGTTTTGATTTTGGTGGTTTCAGTGTGTATTCTGTAATTGTAAATAATGATTTTGCCATTCAAACATGCAAAACACTGATATATGTTATTAATGTAGTTGTTATAAATGTTTTGGACTTACTGTCAATTGCTTTATTTTGAGCTATGAGAGCATAAGATTGTTGTTGTCTAGTTTCATTTATTGGAAGTTGTTGAAACATTTCAGGATCTGGTGTAGATCTTCCAACTGTTTCTGTTGTACCAGGAAGTAATTTAGCTTCAACATCTCTTTGTCCTATGGCCTATTAATTTTCAGAATATGAAATTCTATTATTTTGTTAATGGAATGAAATATTTACTTTTACATTAGATATAATACACATAAGTACCTGTTTAGTTGGATGTTCTTGCATTTGTATCCTAAATTTGTCAACAACATTGCAATTACTAAATACAAGAGATGTATGTCTGACAACAATATCAATACAATATCGTGCTTTTATTGTTCCTTCTGGCTCAACAACTTTATATTTATTTGGCGCAGTGCATAGTACTGTAATTATAATGAAATTTGGAAGTTTCTATAATAATAGTTTTTATAATAATAATAATAATAATAATAATAATAATAATAATAATAATAAT